>UCOM01001887.1:0-33650 GCA_900474385.1 Ormyrus pomaceus
GACTTTATGAAATGTTCTATCACATTCTTTGATACTTCTAGAACACATCTCTAAAATAAAAAAAAATTGAGTTTTTTGATGATTTTTGACTGTACCCTACCCTTAATCGATAAAAATTGTACCGAAAAGCTGCTTTAATTGTTTCAATCAACTCAGATTTCAGCCACAACTTATTTTCACGCGAGGAAAAAAAATCAGCTCTTCTAGTGTAAACATCTAAGCTAACGAAAAGCAAGGCTAACTCTCATTGCGGGCAGGAAGATTCTCCACACGCAAATCCGCACCTCGCCTCCACTCCATATTCGCCACGGAAAATAAACTTTCAATGACAGTCGGCCTTCGCCGAGTCCCGCGGGACCCCGGCAGGTATATTCCGTACGTCCGCGCGCGCATGAACGAGAGATAACGCGACGAAGATCGCGCGAAGGCTCGGCCGTTACGCCGCTAAACGAGGCGTGATTATCGTTTCCCGCTGGCTCTCCGCATCAAACTTTCCCGATTAATCAACGAGTCCGGGATACAGGAGCCGGGCCGCTGCGCAGTCAACCCCTTTTGAGTCGGTGACGATATGCCGCTGTAATGTAAACTAATTAAACTGGAGGTCGGGGCTCAAATGCGTCCATTATGTCCACCCGCTTTCTCCGCCTCGAGAAGGGACGAGCTCCTGATGGGCTCTCGAGGACCTTGCAGCAGAGCTTGTTCATTTTTGCGCAAATGTGGCGTTATGTAAGTTCTTTCAGTCGGTGCTCTTGGGTAATGGCGAGTGAAAATGCAAAATTTTTTGGTTGAAATATTCTTTTTCAATTTTATTGAATTAAAGACCCTTTCTTTAAAAAGTGAAGTCAGAATAAAACGTTTGCGATTGGCTGAGTCTGTTGATTGAAAGCATGCGATTTGTTGCTGAAGCGTTACATTTTGTGATTAAAAGCTTAATACATGATTGACTTTATGAAATCAAATTCGATTTTAGAAAAGTTTGAATTTTTGTAGGCAAATGTATGCTGGCGAACTGTCGGAAAAAAACTTATTTTTAAATTTGTCATCACTATAAATTAAGAGTTTGTGTCGCGCACGTGATCTCGCTAATATTCTAAAAATGGAATAATTTTTTAATTATTTCCAACTTTTATGCCATTTGTATCGTGACTGCTGATTTTAATGACTTTTGACATTATTAAGTATACTGAGAGAAAAGTTTAGTAAAAATTACCATAATGTCTATTAAGACCACCGCAGACTGTCAAAACGAAAAAAATTACCATACTTTATAGGGAATTTTACTGAAAAAATAAAAAAATTTACCAAACAATATAGTAAAATTTCTTACAAACTATACTAATTTTTTTTTGTTTTGACAGTCTGTGGTGGCTTTACTAGACAATATGGTAATCCTCCGGATCACCGGTTTGGATGAAACTTAAAAAATTGTTTTCTAATACCGAATAATAAAACATACGACCTTCAATTTGATCTCATAGCGCTTTATTTAGGAGATAAAGTATGTTTTGTTACCATAGCAAGTATACCTATATATAATATATTTTTAGCATTGCATATATGAGCAATGATAAATGCTTTTAGTTCTATCGGTTGAATAAAAGCTCATGAGATCAAACTCAAGGTGGTGTGTTTCATTATTCCGTACTAGAAAACAATTTCCTAAGTTTCATTCAAATCAGTGATCCGGAGGTGTGACATTCTCCTGGTCAGTGTACTTTAATGAGGAAATAATTCTAAATATGACGAAGTCCTATCTGTCTCGTTAGAATATTGATTTAAATTTGTTGCATCCATTAATTAATATATTTGATGGCTCGATGAAAAAAGGAGGTAATAAACAAAGCATCCAGCAGAAGTACGAAATCAATCAAAGGGCAACCGAGCGCAAAAAGCGTTACTCCAGCTATCTGAATATTTGATAGGCCGTAGGTCGAAATGATTCGCTCTCCTAGTCGGGCAAATCAATTGACGAGCGGCGAGCGCACTTGGCCTCTTCCTATACTTCTCCGTCCATCCCCGAAAAAAAGCAAGGTGAAAAAAAAGCAAACACACAGAGCGGCCGAATAACGCACCCTCCATCCCATCCCCGAGTATATAGCGACCCCCGGATCTTGGCCCGAAGACCAGAGAAAGAGAGCGGAGAGTATCAACTAGAGGGGCACGACTATCAATTATTAACACTTCCATCTGTTGGTGTATCCTAGCCCAGGTCTCACTCCCTGCCTATCCCTCGACTGCGCACCGGCCTCTCTATCCAATACAATGAGCTATACTGGGTACGTCGTATTACATGCAGCGGGGATGCCTTATGGCGCGAGCCATTCGAATGGCGGAATCGACTTGCGAGTCGGAGAGCTCGATTCTCGGGACTTTGAAAAATGATGGTGATGAATGAGCAAGGTCGAGGACCGGGGCGAATGGTGTGTATACGCGGATAAGTGGACTCGCGGAGGATCAGGAGTTGATGGCAAAGCATGTTAAATATTTAGGAAGCTTTTTTCTGTTTCTGGATTATGAAAGGACGCTCGACTGCTGATTTATTTGATAAGACGGGATTGTGCACAATGTAGATAACAAAAACTTTAATACATACTAATAGTAATTAAAACTTTGTAAATTGAAATAGTACAATACAATAAACTATGTAAAGCATCTGTGAATTCAACTATTATATTCATTACATATATTCACTATCTGTGAACTCAACTATTGCTATAGATCACAGGTTATAAAAACCTCAGGCTAATTTCTACGCCACTTCTAAATCCTATTGACGAAGGAAGTATACCTCTGAAATACTGCTTCATCGGTACCCGCCGGCACAAAACCCATCGAGATTTCCGCGTCCACGTAAACCGTACAGGCAGATATATCCCCACTTAAGGGCGCTCGCACCGTCGAGCGAGCGAATATAAGCGCATCATCGTGGCGTTTTAATCAAGTGCCACAGCATATTGCGTACTCGAGCTAAACGCGCGTGTCGTTGAGCGCGCGGCATGGGGTCCGTTTACAAATTGGCACCCGCTTCTGCCCCCCCCCCCCCGCCCCTTCTCCTGTCGATCGCCGCGCCACCCCGTCAATGATACGTCACGGGTATATCTGGGCTCCGGCGGAGGTACAAGAAAGGGCATAAATTAGACTGGCGGCATTGGGCTTTTTTTCTAATTTTTCCTGCGTGCTGGTATAAATGGGGGTCGGGCGCACGGAGGAGTCGCTTGCCGGAGGTATCGATTATCCCATAAAAGTTTATTGGAATGAAAAGTGAGACGTTTTTATGGCGAGCTGACGATGAAATGAATTTGAGACTTATCGATGAAGTTGCAAATGTGGATTTTTTTCATGCGACTTCTTTTTTAACGAGGATGTGTCGCAGAACTTTAATGACCTTCTGGCAGATGTGTCTTTTAGGATTATAAAATCTAATTTATGTGATTATTATATTTATCTCTTAAGTATTATATTCATTATATCCAGTTATAAAATGTATTGACGATTGAGATACGACTTATTTAAAAATATTTCACTATACTCTGACTGTGTCAATGGCTAAAATCTCAAGATTCAAAAAATGCAAATGAATTCTTCCAGAAACCGGACCTCCTTCAACCCTTACAAAAAAAAAAAAAAAAAAAAAAACGTTCACGAATCAATCGAATAATCACTCCCCTCCCCTATCCCGTAACAAACTAGGAACGAATAGCACAGTCAGTCCATGAAATCAAGTTATCCTCCAGCAGGCGGATAAAGCGCACCGCGCTAGAAAATGGTCATTACACTTTTACGCGCCAACTGTCGCTCTCGCTGGCAAGCAGGTTGCCTGTTTATAGGCGTAAAACAATTTCCAGCATAGAAAATCACGCGTTATAGTGGCGCATTATACGAGAGAGAGAGCCGCGCCCATTCGCTTTTCGCCGGCCGACCTCGGCCGGCATTCGTTACGGGGGTATTCATAAACCATCATAACTTTATGCCCGCGCGCGCCTCTCTCCCTCGCCGCGTATCTTTCCGGGCTGCAGAGAGAGAGAGAGAGAGCCATTACCGCTCAGGACCGAGCTGTTTGTTTCGGTTTATATCGCGAATACTTCGTTATGGCCCGATAAATCGCTGATATTCGCCCGTGAAATTTCGGATTTCAGGCTTCGGTGCTTTTTTTAGGATTCTTTCTGTGTACACATTGAGTCTAGTATTAGCCACTGTTTCGCCTTTTACGATTTAGATACTTTTCTTTCCGCTATCGGTAGCAGGTGAAATAGATGCAACGCGCAGACATTTCTTTTAAGACTACTTTTCGCATTGTTATTTCAACAAAAGCATTTACATATTTGCCAAACCAACAGCGTCCGCCCGAGTAAAAGCGGCAGGCGAGTGATCGGAAAGCGAACGTCAACGCGCGCATAAAGACAGGAGCAGGCACTCGACTGGCTTGTTCGCGCGGACCGTAAAGGGCTTTAAAGTCGCCTGATGGTTCCCCGAAGTCGTAATATGCTAACGCGCCGCGGAAGGCCTTCCTTCTCTCCCGTTTACCTCGAGAGCCTTAATCAAGTGCGAGACCCCGAGACAGGAACGTGTCCGTGCCGCCGCTGCGTCTCAGCGGTATACACGCTTTCCATTTTCCTGGCGGGTCATTATCCGAGGCTTAATGCGCTCAAATTTCTCACCCGCTGCCGACGGTGTCAACGGCTTGGGATGCAAGATTTATGGCCGTTATTGTACTTAAGCCTCGATTACTATATTTTGTAGACAGGAATATAAATGTATTAGAAATTATTTTATACCAATAACAACAATATCTACGAAGTCCTCGTTTTGCGTTCTAGCTAAGCTTCGCGTTCTCATCGCCTCTCTCTGCAACGTGGTCGAATAACTTGAGTCAGGTAGTCGAGGACTACACCGGTCACTATGCCCTCGAGATCCACGGCTGCGCGCAACTTGCGTTGCGTCGGTGTTTTTGATAAGGATATTAATAAAGTTGCCGCATCCCCGGAGCTGGGAAAGTGGCCCGGGGAACCAGCGAGTTGTTCGAACTTTAGCCGCTACACGTGGGGCCGGCCACTGCACCGGACGTATAAATATGGATTCGCGCGGATTTATTAATTCAAAGTTTAGCGCTCCGAATGCTGAATGCTTAAGTGAAGTCTACAGTGGGAGTGCAAGGGATGTGGATTAGTTTCACTAAGTGCAGATCCGTTAATTTGCCCGAATGGGGCAGATTTCGCTTGGTCCGTGCATTATTCATTTATTGAGCATTGTATGCGCCGAAGAATTAGCGACGATGATTATATTTGAAAGAAAAATTTACGCGTTTTAACACGATTTCTATAAAAAAAAAAAACAAAAAAGATGCCAAGAAAGAACTGGTAAATCGGTCGTTATTAGTTTATCCCAAAAATCGTCACTTGTCAATGCAGTACGTCGCGCTTAAAGTATTTCAGCGCATTTGTCCAAACTTCTTCCCTGAGCGTTTATAAATTTTCCAAGCAAAAGGCCAGGAATCTCAGCGAGCGTATACGTCTCCTCGACTTTTCAGCAAGTCGGCAACAAGCTCGGGCGAGTCGGAGGAAGACAAAATGAGAGAGGGTAGAGTCGCGGGACATACGGAATCGGCTATAGTTGCCCCTGTGGGGGCAGTGCGCTGACTGTACCCACTAAGCTGCGCTTGTGGAACTCCGAGAGCTGCTCTCTCTCTCTCTCTCTCTCTCCTCTCTCTCTCTCTCTCTCTCTCTCGAGCATCTTTGGCACGTAGAGGACGTATCTAAAGCGACCGGCTACGTGAACGATTTTCTTCTTTTCACGAGCGTTATCGAGCCTCGAGTAGATGGAGATGCCGCAATTATTGCTCGGTTATATTGTAATGGTTATGGGAACCGCTGCAATCTTCAATGTCTGCGGCAATGGCGTGCGAGGATTCTGCCTTCTTTTGCCGTCCAAGAAGAAATGTGGGCGATAAACTGAAATGGTATTTTAGAAGCCTTTTTTCCGATGATAATTATAAGTATGGTTATTAATCAATTTAAAGGTCTAGCTATTATATAAATTTATTACATTTACAATTATTTCCCAGTTTTCATGACAGAATAATAATCTTAAAAATTCTTATTTAAATATATAAAAAATTAACTTTACGAAATCTTACAAGAACTAATGATTGCGTTACAAAAATGAAGCATTATCTGAAATAGCATTTTGAACACGTAAAATCGAGCCGAAATAAAGCCGAGAACAACTCGTGACTACCTCGCCCGTGTCTTTCTTATCTCACTTTAGTTCTCACCGATCCGCCACTCAATTATAATGCGAATGACAATATGGTGGATGCGTCCCAGTTGCCTCTTAACTCGAGGCGTGTGCGCGCGCGGAACTTTCCTTTTATCGTGGCGCGCGGAGTTCGCGCGACGAAACACGCGGAGAGCCGACCTCTGGGGGGACGCGCGAACGCGCGCGCGCGCCTCACTTGCCAAATTCATTTCCATTTCTTCTTATTTGTTTATAGTGCCGGGGAACGAGAATTTTAATTGCCGGATTATGCAGAGGAGCCAGTCGCCGACGACCGTCCTGAGATCAATTTAAGAAAATAAAAGCCTAAGGGGCAATGAGTCAAGGAACTGGGAGCTCGCTGCGTTGCTTCTGCTTTAGTTTATTAGTACTTTACTTGAATAAGTTTAAGTAATTAGTTTGTATGAAGCGGTGTATGTGTACTTTTGAGAGAAGTAAACGAAGTATTCAGAAAAGCCGTTGAATTTTTTAAATAAAAAAAATAAGAGGCTCTTGAAAAAGGTATAAGTTTTTTCAAACTGCGTGCGAGAAGCTCGAATTCTCATGCTTCCATTGCGTTTGAGAAGTATACGATTCACGTACTCGTGCGAGAGGAAAAATGCTACAGTCTGTGCCTGCGAAAGGAAACAGACCCTACAGTCTTATAGCACGCAACTCGTATCCAACGCCATCTATGAATCTCAGAGTGTATCGCTAGAATATGCGCAGTTGGTATTACGCCATCCCATTCTCCAACTGTTTGCAGTAGAGAATCACGTCATATTTACATACAGCCAAACTCTACAAATTCTCGCACGTGTTGCATATACTATTTTTTCAAACGAGTGACTTTTGACTCTGGGTATATTCACAAAAATAGGAGAGAGAAAATTTAACATGAATATTATGAGTTTATTTAGATGGAACTACTTAATACAAATATAATCTATATTTACAAACAAAAGGAGAAAAGTAAAGAAATATTATAATGTATGTTACGCATTGTGTTTACAATAATTATTAATATTGATTGTAACATTACAATTGCTTATATTAAATGAAACATTTTTGTTATTTTGTAGATCAAATGATTGCTTACGCTTCTTTTATGTAGGACTGTACGTCGCATTTTGAATATAAACAATTGTAATGTTACCATCAATATTAATAATTATTGTACACAACCCATAACATACATAATAATATTTCTTTACTTATCTTCTTTTGTAAACATATATTTTGTATTTGTATTGAGTAGTTCCATCTAAATAAACTCATAATATTCATGTTAAATTGTCTCTCTCCTATTTATGTGAATATAACCAGAGTCAAAAAGTCCGGGCGGCGGACGAACGCCGTCCAGCCAGATAGGTCGTTGAGAAAATAGACCACGAGAAGCTTTCTCAGGTGCTAGAACGCGGTCAGCGAACCCTGGTGGAGATACCGAGGAGCCCAACGCTCTCCGAGCGGGCTGAAGCGGTGACGAAAGCTACCATGCATCTGATCCGCCAAGCCTGCAAGGAAGCGATACCGAGAAAGTCAGCAAGAAACGCTAGACGTTTTGCTTACTGGTGGACGGACGAGATCGCACAGCTGCGGCGGCAATGCCTGCGACTGCGTCGCATAGCCCAGCAAGATCGCTGAACATCTGACGGTGAAAAGAGCTCTGAAGCGAGCTATCAAAGCCAGTAAGTATCGATGCTGGAAGAAGTTGGGGGACGATCTTAAGAGCAATCCGTGGGGATTGGGGTACAAGATTATCACCCGCAAATTGGGCGCGTTCGCTAAGAGCGACCCTATGAGCGGGGCGGTAATGGACGAAATCGTCGATACCCTCTTCCCCACACATCCCAAACGCCAAGATGAACCCCTGGACGCAGACGGCTCCGAGGCGCCGCCATTTAACACGGCGGAGTTGGAGAGAGCTTTGCGCTCCATGAAGAATAAGAAGGCGTCGGGGCCGGATGGCCTTCCGGCTGCGATACTGAAGGCGGTGGCTAGGAGCCATCCTGAGCTCTTGCTTAGCATATACGATACGCACCTGAAAGCGGGGATATTCTATTCCTGTTGGAAGGAGGCGAGACTTGTACTGATAAGCAAGGGGAAAGAACCATTAGATGCTCCGTCATCGTATAGATGATAGATGTATGCTGGACACCGCCGGGAAACTCCTGGAGAAGCTGGTGAGACCCCGCCTTCAGGCGGCGCTAACAACATCCGGCGACGTCTCCGAGAGGCAGTTTGGCTTTCGGAGAGGAAGTTCCACCGTAGACGCCATCCAGGAGGTAGTGGAGGCGGCCAGGAGCACGGAAAGGGGGAATCATTTTTCCCGCCCAGTATGTCTTCTGGTAACACTAGACGTCAAAAACGCCTTCAACTCGGTCAGGTGGAAGAACGTGCTGGGGGTACTGGACCGGGAGAGGAAGTCCGTCTAACAGACGAGGGGACTTCTTAGCCAAGCCGAGGGCAAAAAGCAGGAAACGCGCGGAAAATGGACTGCCAGATGAGCCCGTGGATCGGTCGGCAGCACGGAGAGGTAAATTACTACCTCACCTAGTTGCTGACTGGCCACGGGTACTTCCGCGCTTACCTGCACAGGATGGGCAAGGTGGCGGACCCCAGTTGTATATACTTTGGGTTCACCAAAGACGACGCTCACCATACATTTTTCGTATGTGGACGGTGGCAAGGGGGGAAGAGCGGACTGGAGGACGATGTCGGAAGGGTAACTCCGGAAGGCATCGTTCCGGTCATGCTCGCCAGTCTAGAAAACTGGGGGAGGGTCGGCGACTTCGCCGAGGATATTCTGAAGCGAAGGAAGGCGGACCCCCCTAAGGTAAGCATGAAACTATTTTTTAATTTAAATAAGCAGAGTGCCCCGATGGCAAACACCCTAGTCCCCTCCCCGAAGTAATGCCTAACGGCGGATTCCGGGGCGGGGTTTAGAGCCAGGGGGAGGTCTCCTCGATGGACTCCCGCCGACTCTGGTCTGCGGTTTTAATCGCGAGGCATCCATCAAGGGGGTGAGATTTTCGTGGGTAGGCCGGCACCTTCCGTTTCGGAGTCCCACACACCAGGAGGCCGGCCCCCTGACGATCTATTAAAGATTTCCTCCCTCCTATACAAAAAAAAAACTTGCCCATTGGCCTGAGGGTGTCGAGGGGAGGTGAGAATGCATGCCTAATGTCGTGCCGAATGCAAAATTCTTCGAAAGATTTTAAGGTGAAGCATGTGCTTCGATCCGAAATTATGCGCTCGGGAGCATCGAAGTCGCAAAGTTTTGCAGACATTATCAAATATTTTATAAGGTTATCGATTAATACTAATATAAATTTGTTTCCCTTACTCGATTTTACAAAAGGTACGATATGATCAATATGGATGGTTTGAATGGGTCGTTTACCAGGCAGAATCGGGTGCAGTTCTCCGGCTTCTCTACCTGGTCGTGTTTTTGCAACTAAACAATGTAGACAGGAATAAATGTGTTGCTTAGCGTAACGACACTTTCCGACAAAATAGTAACGGCGCGATATTAATTCTAAGGTAGGTGCTAATAGGTGCGGTCTACGCCTTGATAACCATTATAGTCATGGTACCTAATGAGGAATCCTTCTGGAATGCATTTAGGAGCGACATAGCAACGATTATTATTTATGCGCTTATTCAGAATTGTGTTGACAAGTTCGTACTCTTTTACGGCTTCCTTTTCCGCTTTAGTTCGCTCACCAATTGGAGAATTTTGCGCTTAATATCGATTACCTCGTTTTGAAACTGAAACTCTCGCACTTTGTTGCTTTCGTCGATTAACATAAACACGCTATTTACAAAATCGCTGTTTTCATGCCGTACAATATTTTTTTCAGATAATTCATCGAGATACCACACATCGCGAACGTCTTCTCGATCAGGAGCAAGTGCTTTTGGGTTCGTTTGCTGGCGCAAGGCTCAATGTGTCCACGTGTGCTAATTTAATACCTTCGCGATGCTGAATTTCGTAATCGAATTCGTTTCACAAATTATGCCACCGAAGGATTTGCGCATTTTTCGTACGATGCGTGTTTAAATAGACGAGCGCTTGGCAGTCAGTGACAATGACAAAGCGTAGGTTCATCAATAGTTGCCGAAATCGCAAGACGGCCCAAATGATCGCAAGTAACTCCAGTTTACTAGAGTGATAATTTTGTTCGCTGTTGCTCGTGCGACGACTCAGAGCGTAAACGAGATGTAATTTATTATCGTCGGATTGTTGAAGGAGCATCGCAACTAGACTTCGCACATTCAGTACGGTTTTTCGGGTTGAAAGATTGCAAAATGGGTCGTTGCGCCAACGTATCGCACAATTGTTCAAACGCTTTACTCGTTTTCGTATTCCATACAAAAAGTGTATTTAATTTTAAGAGTTGATACAAAGGTTCCGCAATTTCGGCGTATCGATGCACGAATCGACGAAATTTCGAATTGCGTTTACTTTTGCAACGCCCGGTTTTATTCCTTCCAACGAGATTTCAAATCCGAGGTAAACAATTTCGCGCTTAAGGAACTGGCATTTCGCCAGGTTAAGCCGGCAATACCGCAATAAGTTTTTCACGTAAATCGATCCACGATTTTCCGGCAATGAAAATATCGTCAAGGTAGAACAGTACAACATGCTTGCGCAACGGATGTAAAACGCGATACATAAGTTTCGAAAAACATGCGGGCCCGTTTGTTAAGTCAAAAATTAAACGATTAATTCACTAATACTAGCACGGTACGGCTTACAGGCTACTGGAGTGGACCCTTGCTTTTCGGCGATTTCCATCTCGACCCTGTAGGCGCAGCCTAATTCGAAAATATTCATAGCAACGCAGTCGCGATACCTATAACGGAAGGCGTTGTGCAGAAATTTGCATTACTGGTAGAGAGTCCAGCGTGCCGCTACAGAAGAGAGAATTCTTCTTTATATTCTGATTACTTTTTACCCAATTGATGACTGGTAACACTAGTACGCACTTCGATCATATTAAGGACGTTTGTCAGTTTCTGCGGGTGGGGCGAGGTAAGGGGCGGCGTCTTCCCGCAACCTACAAGCTCGACTATCTGTTTACGTTTTCGGTTGTTTTCTTGAAAATGAGCGGCAAATATCATCCTGCTTCTCCTGAGGCAATCTAGAAACTTTAATCTATAAGTACTATCAGTACTATTGTTTTAATTTATTAATGAACATTTAGAAACTTTTTTTAAGGTTGAATTTCAATTTCCATAAGAATGCATGTTAAAACTTTTTCTTCTCGGTTCTTTGAAAATAAACAATGGAAAAATTTGAAAAAATTCAGAGGTTATTTTTTTAGCATAAAGAACAACCTATTAAATTTTTAGAAAGATCGTAGATTTTTGAAAGCCCTGACAAACGTCCTTAAAAGGTAAATTACCATTACGCTAAAAAAAAATAATAGCAATTTGTCATTTTCAACTACAAGACAAGCTAAGAATTGGATAAAAACTGCTTAACGTTTCTACCAGGGTGGTGACGAAGAATTGAAGCAACTGTATTCTATTTCATATTTTTTGACCAAATTATATTTGCTTGCTGTTTAGAAATATCAAGAAATATAGATTACAAGCGTGTGTGCAAGACTAAATTTTTGCAACTCGTCAAAAAAAAAAAAACGACGATTAAGAAAAAAATGTAAAAAAATGCACTCTCGCTCGTTGAAACTTTAAGCCAACACCGCATAGCTCTGAATGGGGCCGAATTTTAGGTCACGGGTTACCTACGGACGCGATAAAATTTTCATTATTATAATATATCATCGAAATAAATAAGTATCGTAAAAGTGACGTCGAAAACGATCGTTCAACAGTTCCGCGTCCCTTTGCTTGCAAACTCGTCAGTGCGCGACAGCCGTCGAAGAAGGCGCACGCGCCGGCAGAGAGTGAAAATCAAGCTCCGAAAGCTCACGTGTCCGGGAAGCATAAATATTTATCTTGCGCGCGACTACGGAATTAGGATAGCCGCGTCGATTATTGTGCTTCGGCGCGAAATAAAATTTAGCCCGCGCTCTTAAAGTCTCCGCGCAACAATAATCAGCCAGCAAAAGGCAGCGGCGGCGGCGGCAGCAGCAGTCCATTCCGGCTGAGTGTAGGCGAGCATCATTACCGACTTATATCCCCCGCGGGCAATGAAAACCGCCAGTCGAGAGCAGTGTTTACGTACTTTCGGGCCTTTGGCGCGCTATTTCCGTTGATTACAAAGCGGCAAGCTCGCCCGCGTAACGCACGCATGTCAACCGCGCGTTTCCTGGCGGCCCTCCAATATAACTCTCGGCTCTTATCGCGCGTGATCTTAAACCCACAGCCGGCCCGAGGAATAAAGCAGCTACCGCGGCTGCTTCTCCCGCCCAAATCGAGGCGAAATAAGAATCTCATCAAGATTATAGGAGCCAGTGGCTCGAAACGTTCGCGCGCTCGGGGAATCGATCGACGAATCGCTCAAAGGCCTCGCCGAGAAGAATGAGCCTCTGACTCGGACTCTCTCGATTCTAAGTGAACTCGAGAGGGGAGAATGGAAAAGCTCGAGGACGTTTCGATCCGGCTAGCAAAACTCCCTTTTAAGCTCCGCCGCGATAGTTTACTTTCTCGCTCATCCTTTTTCCATCCTACGTACTCGAATATGTTAAATTGTCCGACGGCTCGTTTCGCCCGCGAGAAGCCAACGTAATCAGACATATTTAGTTTGAAAACAAGCCTCTGTTTTTGAAGCGGAACATTCTTTTCTCGACAAATATTTGCCCGCTAAAAATTCAAAGCGAAATTTAATTGGTGCCGGCTATTTTCCGGGGCAGCATGCTCCTTATGTGTAAATATAATAAGGCCTCTAAAACGCGGTCTTTTACAGAAAATCTCATAATAGATCCCACCAAATTCGAAGGCCAACGAAATTAAGCGCACTGGGGGGTATATTAATTCGGTGTTGCCTCCGCAGTTCGAAAACTGTCGTTTCTAAGGCGAATCTCTGGAAAAGCCGAGCGGAGCGCCTAAAATTATAAGCCTTGGCCATCGAAGCGAGGGTATATTGTGTCGAGAGGGGCGGAATAGGGAGGAGGGGGGGGGAGCTTTACATTTTCAGCGCATCACACCTGGCTGGCCGCGTAGTCGAGCCGTCGGCCGAATCGATATCGAGCCGTGCGTGACGCTGATCCGGAAAAATCTCGGACCCTTTAAAAGGGCTCTCTCGCGCGAGAAAAAGCCGATCCATAATTGCGCGACCCCGCAAACTTTCGATCCGTCATTCTCTACGGCACGAACTCAACTTGGCTTGCATGCGCGGCTGAGCTTTAGACGAGCCCTACGGCGTCTTGTAATTCATTCGCCGGGTGCTCGAGTCAAATACTGATCGCTGATAAATATTTGCTCGAAACTGTGATTGGGGTTCGCGAGCCGAATAATGGGCGGTAAATAAATGAATTGTATGCATCTTTGAGTGAAGATTTTTCTTATGGCGTATAAAGTGTGGATGTATTCTGGATATACAATGCGATACTACACGTCGTAATTCTAAAATAATTTCCGAAATTTTTCATACAAATAATAAATTATGAACAATATAAATAAATCACCGGAAATCAACCCCATTCACTACTGTATATATCGTCATTCCAGACTGTCATCTTAACCTGCATCAAACTAGACCAATCTGGCCTCAACCAATTTCAGAATAGATAAATGAGCTTGCAAGTTTAAAAAAAAAAGTTCTATATAAGCCAGTGTCGGAAATTGATTGTGTCAAATTTTGAAAAATACTAAAAATGTAAGGCACGGGAGGGAAGTTGTTTGCTAATTTTCAAGTCGATGAAAATCGAAGCAGCCGCTCGAGAAGGGTCAAATAACTTTATTGCGAAGTGGTCGATTTTACACGTGCGGTACAACAACACTATCCTTATAAAGCTCTGCCTAACCCGGTTGCCTGTGCTAATGCTCGCACGTATTTTATCATCACGTTTTTTTATCTGAAAATTCAAGTTCTCCAGTAATTATTCCGCATAAATCACTTTCTATTTATTCTTTTAATTTTTATATTATTTCATTTTGATTTTCATAGACGTATATATGTATGACATTCTTCATAGTAGAGCTTATAATGGTAAAACTGTTACAATATAACGTTCTGGTTAATGTTCGCCTATTATTCAATTTTTAAATGACCTCATTGCATCAAGGTATTTTTTTCAATAATTTTTATACAGAAGACTCTCAAAATTTTAGAAATAAATAATGCATTTTTTCGTTAGTCCAAAAATAGACTTATTAAACCAACGCATTTCTTGTTGAACCAACAGAAATTTTCATCAAAATAATTCTCGATTACTAATTAATTTTTTTTTCTCAGTGCACAAGGAGAGAAGGATCCTTTATTATAGTCAAATTAACTGTCGTAATTGCCAGTGATACGCGTTCGGGCAGTAAAACAAAGGGTGTACAGAACTTGAGCATCAACGTCTGAAGTGGGTTGAAAGCATTACAATCAAATAAATGCACGTAATAAGTTATAATTATACGTTCAGAAAATTCATATTCTCTCAGTTTTCTAAGGATTGTTTTTGACAAGTACTTCTTTCCAGCTCACATGAATCGCTCTGTAAGAACAAACGATAACGCTATTAACAAAACGAACGGCGTACTCATAATACACGGAGCCACGAGCCTCGTCATCTCGACAATTAAATCTAACAAAATGGATATCCCTCAAACTTCTCAGACGTCGACTAGAGATATTCCAACATTTGCAGCAAGATTTGCAAGTAATTATGCATCGGTGACTCGGGAGGACCTTATTCCAAAGAGAGATGAGGGACTGGCTGTGGACTGCATAGACGACTTAAATTTAACGTGTACCAGCTATGCGCGATTGGCAGCATCATCCAACCCAAGAATGTGCTGTATGCCTCGAGAATATCAAACAACCGAATTAGTCTACTTCTCGACCAAAGTATTAGTAAATGATCTTGCACATAAGTACATATATATGTACAAACAATCAAAGTGCATGTACAAGAAGAGAACACCTAATATATTGCAATTCCCGCTCTACGTAACATAGCAAGGGAAAAGTATAAACTCAAGAAAAATACAAAGGCGATGCTCAACAGCACTGACCAGTTATAAAAAAAAGTTTTTAAATTCTTTAGAAGAAATTAACCATCGACAAACAATTTAGTATCTCGATCCATAAACAAATGTAATGTACCTTATGTATTACCACTACGCTATGACAAATAATTTAAAATTTAAACCAATATTTATACGAGTCGCTGATAACTTATCCCACAAGAGGCATTGAACAATTGTTTAAGCAGCAACCCCAAAACATACTTTGAATTTAAAAGACGATCAGGAGAATTAGTGCGAGGCCCGTCGCGGAGATCTCTCTCTCTCTCTCTCTCTCTCTCTCTGTCTCATCGGCCGCCGAGGAAGTCGGACGATCTCGAAAAGACCTATTGCGTGTGAGGTACCACAGTTCGGAGGACCGCTCCCGGAATCTTGTGCCCGGCTGTGGGCGAGGAGCTCCGTCATGGTTTTTGTTCGAAACGTAATGCGAAATTTTATAGAGAATTTGTAATACATAATACTTTGTCTTGGAAATGACGAGTTCATCTTGTATTGTTATTATTATTCCCATCACGTCATTTTCGCGAAAAGGAGAAGGATTAGCGGGACAGTGACGATCGAGGGGATGAAACGAAGCGGTCCCCCATGAATTAAGGCCAACGCCATCTGCAATCAACTTACATAACGGCGAAGTTACGAAATCTACGTTACGATGTCAAGATAAAGCCAATAAAGGGCGCGAGAGAGGAGCCAATCGATCGACAAAGACATCGACGAATAATCGGTCAAAGTGAAGAAAAAAAAAAAAAAAATCTTTGGCACGCCCGACTGGCACATCCGCAAGGTGCGCTTGTTTTCGCGCGAAGCGCGCCCGGAAAAACTTCAGCCGCCTGCCGGCATTGGATCGGACTCTTATACGCGCGTGTGTGCCTACAAGAGGAGGGTACACAAAGCGCTGTTTGTACGCGCGCGCGCGCGCGCTATTCCTCTTTGGGGAATTGCCCGTTGTTTTTATTCGCCTTCGTACGATGCTCGCGGCAGACGACCGCGCCTATCGTCCCACGGGGATCGAGCGCTTCTATTTTCGACTCGGTTTTCAAATTAGCGAGTGCGCTAAGGATAAAAGTCATTCAAGGTACATTATCGAGCGCCAGTTCGCGGGGGACCAACCTGTCGTACTTTGATCTTGCGGACCAGCAGCGGCGGCGGTGGTGACAGCGGCGCCTCGGAGCCCGTCACCATCATCTTGGCCGCAAGCTGAAAAGAGAGCCGGGGATTAGAGCTGCTGCGCCTCTTGCGCAGGTATCGCGCGATCTCGGTGAAAAAGCTGAACGCGGCCACGCGCGGAGGAGCGTTTATTAAATCGATCGAAACTTTAATCAAAGTTCCGAGCAATTTCGGCGGCGCGAGCTCAGGGAACTCGGGACGAGGGGGTCAGGGCCTCTCTCTCTCTCTGTCTCTCTCTCCCTCTGACAATCGCGTCGATTCAATCGGCGAAGAAGCGGCGCCGCCGGCTAAACTGGCGAATAATCGCCGCGCACTTACCGCTTTGTTAGGTGACGTAGCTCGGTGGCATTTTCCGCTGCTTTCTCCTCGCGAGCCGCGCGATCACTGGGGCAAGTGTTAAGCGCTCTCGGTTAAAACTTGGGCTCGACGCGGAGACCGGAGCGCCAAGGGCTACTCTCGCCTACTGGGCCAAAGTTCAAATTGCAGCCGGTTCTCGGCCTGCTGGGAGAACCACTTGCCGCTACGGAGCGACGCAGGCGCAGCTTTGTGCCAGGCTGCCTGCCTGGCTGCGATAATGTGTGAGCCTCGGCTTCCCTCGAACTTGGACTTTAAATCATCAGCTGCTGCTTCGGCTTCGAGTACCCTTCGCTCGCGTAATCAGATAGGCTGGGCCCTACATAGCTAACGGTATTATTCGCTTTCAAAATTTTCATACAAATTATAATTAGAGTGGCTTTTTAATAGCACTTAAATTATTGAGGGTAAAAATGAAAAGAAAAACAAGACAAGGACGTTATGTAAACGAGAGGTAGGTTAATAAAGGAGAGAGACTAGTATAAAGAGCAGTTAATATTTTTGGTTTATTAAACACCTGAAAATAGTGCATCCAGAGCACTGGCTTGCCATAATCTTGCGAACTTAATGGTAATCAAGTTGAGTGTACTCGCAGAGCGTCGAATCCACTTCGCACTTTCGTATTACAAAACATGATTTAAGAAGACGCACGTGCCTGATACGTAACGCAACTGCAAACGAAGAAGCGCGAGTACGGCGTGGACGCGAGAGCGTCTGAAGCTACCCTCTGTACTTTTAATAGCTGGCGTCATATCGCGACTCGTCAAGCGCGATCTATTCCGGTCTGATACTTGTGCAATCGAGGTTTAATTTTGGTCGGCCGTTGGCACCGCCGCTGTGTATGTCATTTTGCGCGCGCGTCTCGTTTAGCGCAGCACTTTTTCCGACGCAAGTGAAAAGCTCCGCTCGAGAGCAGAAGAGAGCGGCGCAGGCGGTGGCGAGGAGGCGCGAGCGCGAGGAAAACTGCCGAATTCGATTTACGCCGCTCGTTCGGATGATACAGGGCGAAGCGGTACGAGCGCCGAGTCGACGGCCAACTGTGCCTAGGTCGTCTATTTCGATCATTCGTTTTTAAAGCGCGTGCACTCACGCGCTCTCGTCACCCGCTCTCCTCGTCTCGGTGCCTTTTTTTGCCTTGCCGAAGCTTTTTTCCGCCTCTGTCGTTCGCTCTCGCTCCCTCCTTCTGCCGGCGAGCGGAAGGTCGACGCGTACAACTTTGCTACGAGGTGCTTAAATAGCTTTGTACTACTAGCTCTCAACTCGATTTTCATCGGTACAATGGTGAAAAATCAGGCGGGATCGAATTAGTGGAATCTTACAATTCTTTTCTTTTCTATAGTTTTAATGCACTCTTTTAGAATGTAGCTGCCTGTTTAAATGCAATGCGACGCAATCTAACGATAATTGTGTACGGAAAATATTCATTCTTTTTTTTTCTTTAATATATCCACTTTTTTCTTCAATAATCATGTACAACGTACACATTTCTTTACGTATATTTCTTAAATTACTATAACGTATTTGGCAACAATTAACAACAATTGAAATTTAGCCACTATTCTCAATAGTGCTGATGTTTTATGGCGAGAGTCGTTCAATTATTTTAATACTTTACTCTATTCAAGCTACTAAATTTTTTATGGCACGAAATATATATGTATATATGTATATTAGATTCATTTGTTTTGAACACTATGTATAGTATACTAATATTCTCTTAGGATAAAAAAATCTTTTATATTAAAAACAGCAGTGGATTTTGCATTCTTAAGAATATTTGATAGTGTACTTTAAGATTATTGCACGTAAAACCTACTTACGCAAGTTCTAGTTGAATGCCTTAATATTTATTGTACTGTTTCTTTGATAATGGATTTGCAAAACGACTCTTATCGCCTCCTTTCGCTTTCGATCGACTACTTAATCTAGAAAAATTCGACTGTTAAAACACGAGAAAGGCAAGTATTTAACGCGTACTGACGCATCGATATCCGGATCATTCAAAATATGTTTACCTGAATTTTCAAAAGAAAATCGGACCTTTTCAATGGGTAACGATTCTTTTCTCATCTTGCTATAACGACGATATAAAAAAATTTGTCAACTTACAACAACGACGAGTCATAGAAATTAGAGAATAGGAAAACATGAAACACAGATTTTCCCGTTTTTTGTTTATCCCTTACCCAAAGCTACTACTGGTTTTTACAGTTAATTATTATTATTATTATACTTTTTATTACAGTTTTTTCGTACTGTTAAAGTCTCTTTTTTGCTATAGTCGAAGTTAATAAGTAATGCCTATTTGTCCGCAAAAACGCGTTTACTACTGTTTTTTATTTCCAGATATTTAAAACTATTTTATATTTATAAAATTAATATGGCAAAGTAATAACTATTAATTAATAATAGTAATTATTGGCCATGTCAGTATTAAAAAATACAATTAGCGAAATACAATTAGCACAACTTAATCAATATTGTCATAGCCACAAAACAATAACATCATAAAAGTTAAAAACCACAAAAACATTTAAGCAATGAGAAAGTTATCAATTTCTTAATAATATATTTAACAAATGTCACATTGAATTGTGGACGGAAGTACTTATTATTGTACTGCCAGTGATAAAGAAACATTGAAAATGAGCTTTTAAGAGTATAACAAAAACCACTAAATATGCGTAAATATTAATAAAATTGGTTCAGTAAAAATTTTTAGATTTAAAAATTAACTTATTATATTAATTTAATTAATTTCTAGTGTTCTAATCACTTTAAACATTGAATAATACTTTAGAACATTGATTATTATTAAACAGTAAATATAAGCTTTTCAAAAAATAGAATGAAATAGGATAAAATAGTTACACTTCAATTGTGTGCGCACTGTAATGTAAAAGGGCGGTTATCACATAATAATATTGATTCCAGCTTGTCTGTATTGTCAAAAAAGCTTTGGATGTATACTAAAGAAAGTAATTTCTCATCACATTCCTTAGTGTCAAGAAGAAAAAAGCAATTCACCTTGCACGTATTAATAACTCGTGAAGAGAAAAATGTAATAATTAATCGCGCAAAAAATGTCTTGAAAACACTGACTAAGCTTTGACTAGTTATTACCACCATATTTCTCAATAGTTACCACTACTATGTTATCTATACTTATAGTACGCATATTTTTGCAATGTCCAGTAGTACTTTGCGCTAAGGGATTTTGTTTTAGTGATGAGCCTTGCACTCTATATTTCTACGCGAAGTGTAAATCGTTTCGCTTGATATTAATCGGATTGTTAAAATGATATTTTCCAAGAGATGGGAGTCGTAGATGCTGTCCATTTAGACCCAAGAAGCTGGAACCCAAAGTGGCTCCGACTCGAGTTTGTGTATTGTTGCAAGCAGTTGTTCGAAAGCCATTGACAAGTCGGCATTGATAATGGTTTCGTCAAACATATGTGAATAAAGGAACTCTATTCTCGCTGCGCTTTGAAGGATCTCATCGAATTCCTCATCCTATATAGGATGCAGACAATGAGTACAATCAATAAGACTGCTTTAAATTTAATAAAGCAAAAATTTCATAACTGCAATTAACTTACGGTAAATCCTCGAGAATTGCTTTCGTCAAACGTTGATCGTGCTCTACATTCATTTCTCGTTTCCTTTAGAATTTCAAATCGTGGTGGTTTAATGTAAATGATGTAAGGCTTTAGGTTTGGCGTTCGCAGCATTTTCAATGCTTGATAATGTGGACTTAGAATGCAAATGTAACCGGCATTCACCAATGAACTAACGCTTTCAGCGCTGGTTCCATACAGGTTGCCTTTGTACTCTCCGTATTCGATGAATTTCCCATCGTTAATGTCTGCGTCCATCTGTTCGCGAGAGACGAAGATATACTCTTTACCGTCAACTTCTCCAGGTCGCGGAGGCCTTGAAGTATCTTAAAATTGATAAAAAAAATTTTTTTTCCGTTAAAAAGAGAAAACAACTTTTTTTAGATTTGGAAAAAAGTAATTAATTATGCATGTACAATTATTTATGTATTATATAGTCATTATATTAACAAATTAAACTTTCATAGAAATTGAATTTATACAGACGAGTTGAGTAACTATAACGATGAATCGAGCTTGCTTACCAACTTAAGTAGGTTAAATCAAAAGTTTTACGCTAGTTTACTGAAATCAATAGAATTTAACTGTCATTCATGCATCTTTTCAACATTTAATGAACTTACCATTTCATGCATTATTTAATGCAAATTAAAAATATTTGAATAAATATAATAAATTATTAAATACATAAATATTGTAAATAGTAAAGCAGGAAAAGTAAAATAACGCGAGGCCGGAGAAAGAAAACTTACGATTCTGAAAGAGAACATATAAAAGTGATAAGAGGGCTTACAGGGCACAGGTGTTTTATATTTGTCCGGATCGATCGCCATGAGTCTCCTTTTGAGTTCGTTTCTACCAACTCCTGGGGGTCCGATAAGGACGACCGGACGGTGGAGACCCGGTCTCGGATAGAGCTTCGCTACCTCTTCGTATGTGGGAATCTCTTCTCGATCAAAGTCATCGTTCTCTGCAGCGTCATACATGATTTTTTTAGTTTTTATTCCTTGCAAGCTGCATTTTGTAGGCGATTCGTGCAAAGAAGAGGTACGGGAACGGGGGCACAACGTGGGCAAAGGCACTGGAACAGAACACAAGCCTAACCGACAGTTAGGTAAAAGTTTGCTGTTAGCTAGCCGTTAGTAAGCCAATTTTAGTGCTTAGCCTTGCTGTACTTTGTTAATGGGTCTCCAAAGCTTTTTGGGGCTGAACTTAATTTTATTTTAGTTTATGCGTTACCCACATGTGTGCATACAAGAGATTAAAACTATGCCAATTATTCAAAACATTGAATTTGTTGTTATCTCATTAGCAACTTTTTTAAAACTCAACAATTGCTAACTATAGCTAACTATATAAGCCGACTAAGCTCTTACTTATACTATCGTCGTCAATTTTTTCATGCTGTTGCCTCTGCATGATGATCCGATGCTCTTGGAGAGCTCTGCTGGGTATTAATCCAGCTCGCATATTTCGATCTCCTTCTTTCCTCGCTTGCCACCTGCAAACATTTATTGTCACCCTTCCAATTGCAAAAAATGTATTTTAAATGTGCTTCCGATTTGATTTACCAATGCGGATCGTCTTGGCAGACAATATGAAGAACGTCGCCTTTTTCGAAATCCAGGCCTGCTTCTGTACATGGCGTTTCTGGATCTTCCGATGCTTTGTAAGAAAAGTGCGCACGTACTCTTACCTGCATTTTAAATCATGTTTTAATAGGCTTTTATCAATTGCTTATAAAGCTTATAATTACCTTGCTTTCTCTAAAGATGTTTCTACTTTCTGCAGGCACGATTTTGAAAGTAATAGTACCCTCAGAACTTTGCTGTTAAAAAATCGAACATCGTTTGAGTGGTTATTGTTAATGCAAAACACTTTTTATGTAGAAATTTATTTTTAGTTACCAAAATTTTTAAAACATCGTTTGGTGTTTTTCCTTCAACGCTAATTCCGTTGACTTCGTGAATTTCATCTCCAACGTGTATAAGACCAGATCTATCAGCAGCACCGCCATGCATAACTCGAGCAATGACAATTTTACCAGTTTGCTCGTCAGTCTTAATAGTTGCTCCCTATTGTCAGTATAGATATGCATTTTTATGAAATTTGTATAAGCGTATAATATCCTCTAATTATGCAAAATTCAAGTTTACCAGCAAAATAAATTTACTTACATAAAACAATAATTACAAAAATTTACGTGATAATAAAAAGTAAACAGAGAGTAATTATCTTGTATGTATTACCGAAATTTTTTCTGGTAATAAAGCAATGAGAAATAGCCAAAACTAAAACTTTCATTCTATAGAAATTTTTAACTACATTTTTTGTAAAAATTAATAAAATTTTAGAAAATGTCCTGTACATTATGTAGTTTATTAACTGTGAAATATAGTAATTTTTGTTGAGCATTTCTCTCCGTATATGTAAATTACTCACATAAATGGAAATTAAACTTTCAAATAATTTAATTGAAGTCCTTGAAAATAAATCAATATGTATTGGGTTATAAATAAAACATGCGGGAAAATAACAATAATAAAATATATTTTAAAATGGTTTATTTACAAAGAACTATACACAACAAGAACAAGATACGTGCAAAAATAAAATACATTATTTGTTATAAAAAATATAATACACTATGTACATAATTAATAAATCACTCAAAATAAGACTTGTTTAACACAAACAAATGTACAACCAAATTTTGAATTACACATTAACTAGAAGTATAGAAGTGTAAATAAAATATTAGCAGCGCAGAATAATATTCATAGAAGCTTGCATTATTAGTAAGTCTTTGTTGATAGCAAATTTACTGTTGAGAATTGAAAATAAAAGAATGGGATAGACATTACAAAGAATAAAAAGGTGATTTGCTTTGTGTAAGTCTGGGGCTTTAGTAACACTTACCATGATTGGTTCAATGCCTGTACCAGACTTCGGAGCAAGTATGACAATAGAATAAAAAACGTTATTACTTACAAAATATTACAAGTAAATTATTTACCACTTAGAACTTCTACAAAGACATAGGTTTCAGTATAAAGGCATTTATAAGCTCAAAAGACTACGCTATATATAATTTCATATTGATTATAAAAAAACGTTTTAATTTTTGAATATGCATGCATGTTTGAGTGAATGAAAGAGGCAACAAAAATCCCTAATTAAGTTGTTAGATTTTTTAATATTCAAATAATTCAATTTTTACGACAAAACAAAAGTAAAGTATGCATGTCAAAAACATACCAGAGGTTCATCAGATTTGACCAATTGCACAATTTTTACAGTTTCTTCATCTTCATCAATTTCAACAGGGACATCTGGAAGTCTTGGATAATAATCCTTTTGGGCTACAGTATCATGCGATATAAGAAGGGCCTAAAATGACAACAATTCATATTATTAAAGAAAATTATAAATTTTAAAATGTCAGTTTTTATCTACTTACTTGAACATGAGGCTTTTGCAGTAATTGAAATAACTCTTTAATATCTTCTGATTCATGTGTTTTAGATGACAGCAGGCCCAAGACCTCAACATTAATTTCCATAGCATTAGATAAAATGGGAAAAAATTTGTCATCTTTGAGATTCCTCAAAATCTTGTTGTATACATGCACCAGAGCATTTAATTCCTTCGATTGCAAAAGTTCGCTCAAAAAGTTGAACTCCTCGTCGGTGCAGCTTGGTATGGAAGCTCTGTTGGCTTCCAAGGCACTTAATAATTTTGATAAAGCTGAAATACAACGTTAAATTTAACAGTGTATGAGTAAACAATGTCAAGGTCAATTAAAACTATTAAAAGCCTTCCTAAATAGCTTGAATGGCTTTGTTATTAATTAATGATCACAGTTAAATTTTAATCATAATATGATATAGGAAATGGGACTTTATTATTAAAAAAAAAAGTTGCGAAAAACTTACCTGGATCCCAATTGCAGTTGTCCATGACTGCTACCTCTTGTCATAATTTGCGCGCCCGGCGCTAAATGTTCCTGTTGGCCGTTTTAAAAACAACTCTTTCGCTAAATGACAGTTGACGGAAAGAAAAAAGGGAGATGCTACTAAAATATCGTGTGTGCGCGGGCCGCGGGGTAATAATCAAACTGCAAGAGAGAGGTGGAGGGAGAGCGGAAAATCGGGTCACTGGACGATCGAGCGATTTCGGCGCGTATATGTCTGTACTGTAGCCAACCGGCCGGCCATAGCGGACTAAACGTGGCTGAATGCCTGACAAGGCTACTTTGAATCGCGAAAATATTTCATTACGTAAGCAAATGTCACTCGACACTCGTACTGCCCCCAAGTCGTCCGCTCTACTCGCGCGACCGAAGACTCTCTCCCCCGAAATCAATCGTGCGCGAGCACACACTTGTCTGCATCGATTATTATTTTTGTTTTTTTCTGTGGAACCAGCTCTTCCAACTTGACTGATCCGTTTCTCAATCTGTAATTGAGCCCCAAGCCTAGAAAGCACCGCTCCAAGTCACCTTTTAATTCACAACATCTTTCCCAAGTTTTTCGCACATGAAAGACGTCTGCAACTAGGCGCTGTAAACGCCATCTCCAATCTCACTCGCGTTTGCGCAGGTCTCGAATTCTGAAACGAGTATTGTATTGAAGGGATGTAGGTATTGCAAGTTTGCAACTTTGCAGCAGCTTGGCTTTTGTTTTACAGAATTCAGGTGCATTTCACACGTAGTATTGGAAATCTAGATTGTTGAAGCTAAAAGAAATTCGCTTCGTCGTGAGGTTTGTATTTCATTTCAGCTCGATACTTGAACTCTTGTTCGCAAGTGTATCTCGATTTGTTGCTCGAATTTTTGAACTATAATACATTTGTAGCGAAAAAAGTTCTTGAAATTGTAGGTGAAAGCTACTTTTGTAAAAAATATAAATATATAAATTAATTACTTTTATGAGTTTATTTGTGGTCACATGTTTGTGAAAAAATTTTGAAAATATTTTGAAAATTGGCTTATTTATTATCAATATAAGTATTTCAAACTTAATTAAAAATTTTCAGAGATTCATTTCAAGAGCGCAAATAGACAAGTACAACTTAAATACAGACAATTATCCCACCCGCGAAATGTTCGAATTGACTGCGATGCAGAGCAGCAACAGCAACCAGTAATCATTAAATTGTCATGGCGGTGTACCCGGCAACAACAAGATGGCGCCACTTGAGCCAATGTGTACATGCAGTTGTTTGCAGCAATAGAGGAGGTAGCCAAATATCGTCTCTCAGCTCTTCTGCCGAATCTCCGGAGAAGAGAAAAAGTGTCAGCACGGCGTCGAGCGCAAGTGAAAACCAAATTACGAATTGGACCGACGAGATCAGTTTCGTTCCGTTTTAACCGTGAAAAAATCAATCTACCGACCTGACGGGTCTGTACGAAAAAGGATTTTTTCTTCCGAGTTTTTGGCAGCGCGCTCGGTAAGCGGCCGATTTTCTCCTCGCTTTTTCCTCCCTTCCCTCTCTCACCGTTTCTTCTTCCTTTTTATACGGCTTGATAAAATACGTCCGGGCTAAAGAGCGTGAAGCCGGAATCCCGGGCTTTTTTCCTTGAAGCGCCTTCTTTGGAAAAAATGCGTCGGCGTCGCTCGCTTGTCTTTCTTTTTCATTAGTCTGTTCTTTTCGGCGCGGTTTCTTGGGATTCTTGAGTCGGGCAAACTGTCGTTTTCTTTCCTCTTTCGTTACCTCCCCACTGGCTATTCTTTTCGCGGAACAAGTGGCGTCGCGACGACGGCGATCTTCTGTTTGCTCGGATCGGACGGTTGAAAGTTAACCCGTTGCGTGCGCGGATCCACAAGTGGTCGTCCCGGCGGCGGCGCCGCCGTTTGCTCTGATATGCAACTGATTTGACGTACACACGAGTTTCTGCAATTTTCTCCGTTTTTTTATACTGCTAATGGATTTTTTTTTCTTTTATCAAATTGTTTTCGTGTTTTCTGTCAAATAATTAAAAAATTAAGTAATATACCGTTTAAACACAAATGTCAAATTCATTATCTTGAATCGTTTTGCGAACGCTGCAGTTTTAATATAGAATAATTTTTCAAATATTTAATCTATTTTTTTTTAAGTTTCTTAAATTTTTTAAATCTTTATTTTTTCATTTTGTTACAGACGCCTGTTTATTAACCCAATAATTCAATAATGAATTTTTTATTTTCTTCTTTTGGTGAGTTTTAATTTGTTTTTATTTTTATTTGAATTTTACAAATTTTGATTAACTTAAATTTTTAATTGTTATTTATTATCTGCTTGGTAAAATTTCTGTTTGAGTCGAGCCTGCAACTCGATCGATAGTTTTTTAGTTTGACTTTAGAGCAGTAGATGGCGGACTCAGTATTTGTGACTTCATACGTAAATAATGAATAATTTTATTATTCTAGATTATTCGTATGCTTTTTTCTTGCAAACAAAAACTGGATAAACTAGTAAATTAATAAAGTGTCTTTTTACCTTGACAATTGAATTTTTCCATATTTTTTCTATATTCATGAGGTTCATGTCGAGTTCTTGAATATTTAATACTTTAATTAAGTCTGAGGAAACATAAGACATTAAATTAATCGGTAAAATATTCAGGGAACTTATCCAAACGGCACTCTCATAAAAGGCCGAAAAATTTACGACGTTTACATGGGAAATGAAAATTTCTAAAGTATTTTAAAATTTTATGAAATCTTGACATACATTTCACAGCAGGATATTTATCGAAACTTTTTCAGTTATAAAGTTAGTTTTTAAGTTTTATACACCACTTATCGTGCAATATTAACTTTTCCTGTTTGAAAATTTTCTCTTTTAGGATTTTTTGTCCAAAATTTAAATTGATCTATTAAAATAAAAACGCGTCTATTTTTAGAGTGTAGTTTACAATTTCATATCTTTGAAAACGTTACCAGAGGAAATCATTTACAAATATTTAAGTACAAAGTAAAAGCTTAAAGAAAATTCCTTGAACTTTCTGGTAAAGAATTTCAAACTCTTTTCAAGTAATTGTGACTCGCAGAAAATCGACGAATAATTATTGACAAATTACTAATTTCTGTTTTTTTGTGTTATCATAAAAACTTTAAACAAATGAAATAATTAAGTGATTATTTATTCCACCTCTCCCTCACTCGGAAAGATCGACATTACAAGCTTCTATTATATTTATAATAATGATTTATACAAGTGAAAATTCTATTGAATAGCGAGATTCTATAAATTATTTAGAAGCTGACGAGTTAAAATTTGAATGAACGTTATACCTTCTCCGTCGTAAGAGGCATGATATTTTCATCAGTCTCAAAAATGCGTTTTAAAAAATGAGATGTAGGCACTTAATTTCATGAATGCATAAGCAATTTTCGCGATATTTTACACTTTACCGAGTCACGTTTTTGCTCGGCTTTTTGAAATAAATTTTTTATTAAAATTTAAAGAAATTAATTTGAAAGCTCGTAGTAAACAAGTGCTCAAGGCTGCGCGGCAGTATGGTATTGATTTAAAATAAGTAATTGAGGGAAGATAAATTGACTGTGCTTGATTGGCATCGCTGCGGTATATAGCTTTAAAGAAATTTTGAACTTTTCCCCGAAGTGGATCCCCAGTGGGATCGAGACGTCGGCTTAAATAAATAAATAAATAAAAAAAGTAAAAAAAAGCACGTGACAGAAGAAGCATTGGTAGTTTAAGATAAATTGAAGTCGGCTCGGTGTTTTACGTCGAGTCTTATGAGAGCCGTGTAAGAAAAGGAAAGGAAGTGAGCCTTAATAGCGGCGCAGCGTACATTAGTCCAGATATGCAGTACAACATGCGAGCAGTGATTAACATACTCGAACAGAGGAGATTGAGAATTTTAATGAAAGGAATAGAGAGACTTGTAGGATTGTTTTTATTTAAGCGGAGAAAAACAAGTATTACAATTCGTTTCCTTTTTTATTGTCGAAATCTGCATGCATATACGTATTTCAATATGACGTTCAGCTCTGCTTAGCAAGCATTGTAAGTCGCTAGTGGATTATGCATTCTCGTAGCCGGTCGGGTAGTAAAAAAGTCTGGAGAGCGCGAGAGAGAGAAAGAGAGAGAGAGAGAGCTGGGCGCGGACGGCGGGAGGGGGGAAAGAGCGCGCGCATTATTTGAAAAATGTGTATCCTTTGTCGCGCAGCATCAGCGTTTTAACGAGAGTCCTAAATATTCGTTCGCAGTCGCAGTATCGAATATTTCGTCGGACCGTCGGCAGGACGTTGCCGGCGCTGGGGCAGCGGGGGTGGGAGGTCGGGAGGGCTACGTGTCAGAAGAATGTTTTACTAGCCTTAATTTCGGGTGCTTTCGCAGCCAATATGTCGGGCAGTAAATTCCAAAGTTTCGCTCGGTTCGGTTTTCAGAGGCGGGCGGGCGAGTCGAGGCGAGAGCGGGCCGCGTTTTTGCGCGCTCCGCGCGCGACGTTACGTGGAAAGGCGCGCCGCGCGGCCGAGGGCCAAGTACGAGAAATCCCCCGGATATTAATTTCCCTCGTACAAGCAACGAGCTGCGCCCTGGCTTCGCCCGCCTTCGCCCTCTCTCCTTCGCCTTCGCGAACGGCCAACTTTTTCCCCGGCGCCCTCTCCTCTATTTTTCTTTCTTCTTAACTTTTTATATTTTCCCACCCTCCTCCTCCTCGCAGCAGCAGCGGCAGCAGCTATCCCGCTTTTGTATTTTTACGACGCGAGCGAGCTTGTTTCGCGGGCTAATCCAGTTAGACTGCTGCTTTTAAGTTTTCCTGCA
Organism: Ormyrus pomaceus; assembly: GCA_900474385.1. Classification (NCBI taxonomy): domain Eukaryota; kingdom Metazoa; phylum Arthropoda; class Insecta; order Hymenoptera; family Ormyridae; genus Ormyrus; species Ormyrus pomaceus. The sequence goes on from UCOM01001887.1 coordinate 29,316, forward strand.
CATCCCAATCTAATACATGCCCGAAATCATACACGCCTCCGCTTATATATATCGCGGCTCTGTATTTACGTGCCTCGGAGTTCCTTGCCGTCGCGCCCTCGAGTTATTTTCTGTTGCTTTGCGGCAAAGGTTATTTGTTTAGGTTAGTCCCGAGGTAAACGTACCGTTGATAAGGGAAAATTATATTTATGGTCCAGACGAATAGTCGAGCCGAGGCCGGTAGATAGTGGCGCTTGTTTAATCTTCGTCTGCAAGATAAATAATTGAGCCTTTTCTTCAGCCGGCAGGTGCAAGCTCCTTCCGACCGATCGGACTGCTCTCGAGCCGAGGCAGGAAAAATTCCATCCGCCGCCTGTATATATTGGCTCAAGTGTTGTTGCGCGAAGCAGTGCGTCGGTGCAACGTTCCGTCGCGCTCTCCTCCCTCGATCGCGACGGACCGGGATTTTTTTTCTTCTTCGTTTTTCTTTTTTTTTTTTTTAGAAAACTCGCTAATTTGCCCGACTGCTCGTCTATTATTCAAGAATAAGGCATAGTATATTACGGCGCAGGCCGACGTTACGTATATGCCGCGAGTTATTATGCCCTCTAAATGTTTAATGTGTTTGCCTTCCTTCGCTAGCCGCCCCGTGGCTTTATGTTTTACTAAGTAAATTACTGTTTTTTTTTGTTCCTCCGCGTTGATGTTGGTTCAATCGATTCGCGCTTCCGTGCTTTTCCCCTTCTTTCTCACGAAGACTCCCCGCCATCTCTCTCTCTCTCTCTCTCTCTCTCTCTCTCGCTCGCTTTCTTCGAATTTTTCTACGTCGCTCATCAAATATTTAACTGCCGCCCTCGCCTCCTCCTACACCCCTGGCCGAACCGACTCCGCTTTCCCCTCTTCTTTTTTAGCTTTTTATATATACTACGACATATATAAATAAGCACAATCAAGCAGAATGGAACTTTCTTCGTTCTGTTTAGTGTAGCGTCATTTCGTTGACCCCCAAGCGGGGTTCACTGACCCTGTTAAAATACGCGCCTAGTTTCGTTTCATTTCACTAATACACAGCGATCTATTTATAAAAAAAAAAAGCTCTGCGCGGCGGGTTTTCGATTCGTAGGCAGATTTAACTATTTTTTTTTCAACAAATGACGTAAGAGATGAATTATTAAATAATAATGTAAACTAACTACGTCAATTTTTCAAAGAGTAATAAAGAATATGCTTGCATAATTTATATCGTAACTATACAATAAGTTAATGACTTGTTGGAACAAGCAATGCTTTTTCCGCTCATATTTTTTGCAGAGACGCGTCACCGCCGAATTAGTTTAATTAACTTTTTAAATATTTAATGCATGAAAATGCTTTTTTTTTTTACGTAATAACAATTACTCCCGCTAATCTTACCTGCTGATGAAATAATCGATATTATTTGGATTGCTGATCGTAACCGATATTTCTAATGAGCACGAAAATAAATACAGGAGAATGCGGTAGGCGGAAATTTTTCAGAATATATATTTTTCCGCGTCTTGCCGGCTATCCCCGCGTTTTACACGTAGTTCAATAACCCTTTGTAAGTAATGATGTTTCTGGCTTCGGTTCGATTGTTACATAAATATTCTTTTCAACCTGAAAAATGTTGCTTCGCTCTCAAAAGCGTTCGGTTTTCGCGTTTCTTTATTTACGTATACGTTTGACGCACGAAGCACCTTATAAATTCATCTAATTGCCGTTAATTTAATAATTCGATTTCGCCGCGGACGGGTTATATTCCACATTCGCGAAAGTTTCTTTTTTTTTTACGTGGACACTTGTTTAAACAAGAATTACATTTTTATCGAGCGGCAGTGTCAAATTGCTTACATAACACTTATTTCTGTACAATTATATTTTTCTGAATAATAAATGAAGCAGAAATGCTCGCGAGATATTGTGCAAGCACTTGGCGCAAATCACCTACTTATTCATTACTCGCAGCAGTTATGTGTTAATACACTCGCACGCGCAAACCCAACTAAATAAGAGCGTTAAAAAAGTTTAAATCGCTTTGGTAAATTTATATAAGAAAAGTGAAGACTCATTGTACGCACATTAGCTATTGCACTCTACAGCTCGCATGTAAATGTAAGAGGAGCACAAAGCCAGGTTATCGCTAAACTAATACGAGGGTAAACAAGCGGCATCTCGGCATTGGAATTTGATTTCTTATATTTTTAATGTCGAAAATATTCCACACTAGGAAATTCGGGATTCGGGGCGAACTCCGCTGCCTCGAAGCGCAGCTCGAAAATCGCACATCTAATTACCGACGCGGCGCCAAAGTCAACAAGCTCCCGGAAAGTTTGGGCCGGTTCAATTTATGCTTAAAACTAAATAGCTTCGCGTTCGCGATAAAGCGGGGAGTGTGGTTGGCTCATTTTTTTTTTTTTTTTTTTTTTGTGTTTTATTTCGTTCGAGGACTCATCGGTTCCCGTTACGCCTATAATATTCTCCTCTTGTATACGAGCTGGCATTTTACTAAAGACAAGAGAGCGTTCCGGCATTGTTTGCCCGGCAACGACAATGAGCGGAATTCTTGAGCGTTTCAACAAATCTATAGGAGCGCGTTTATTGTTAAAAAGAGGAGAATGAAAAAAGAAGGAAAAAAAAGAAGAAGAAGCGAGGCTCGCGGCTCGTGTTGACAAAATACTAAGGAGAAATCCAGCCTCGAACGATAACATTGACAGAGCGCCTTGCAACCGGAGATAAAAGCAAAAATAATCGCGATAGCGCTAATTACGTATATATCTTAAAACGCGCATTTTTTTCTTCGCCGCGCTCACCGTCAAAGCGCGAGCGCGCTCTCGTTATCGTAATTCGGCGTCCGCGAATCGCGGCTGCGAGCTCCCGCCGAGGAACAGAGAGAGAGAGAGAGTCGGAAAAAGTTTCCGTATTTACATGAGTCGCGTAACGATTCCGCGGGATGAGCTAATTTACGAGGGGCTCGTAATTCTCATTTTCCGACTGGTTTTCTCGGCAAATATGATCCCCGGGTAACCGCGCGCAGAGGGAGGCACAATGCGCGCTCGCGCGAACCCGCGCGGCGCGTATATATCGGCGGGTGGCCTGGGCTCTTGGGCGCCTTTGAAAAATTTCGTAATTGCAGTGCATAATTCAGAGGGGCCGGCGATTACTGCACGGCTAGGGAGGCCGCGGATAATGCAGGCCGCCGGTGATATACGTTTTGGCGAGGAGCGCGACGGCAACGGCAACAGCGGCGGCGGGCCGCGGCGGTGCAAACAGGATCGGTTCTTATACGTCTATAGCTCGTACAAGCTCGATGACACGGCTCGGGAAAAAAGAGAGCGGAGGGAGCGGCCATTAAATATGGAGGCTGATTCGGCCGCCGCGGATTGTCACCTGCCCGCTCGCAATTCTTCGGACGGCCGGGCTTTTGTCGCGCGCGCGTTTCCAGCGATCAACGAGAAATTCACCGGCGGCGCCAAGGTCGCAGAAAGCTCGCCGGCGCGTGAAACCGAGAAACCAGTGTCAGACGTCGATAGATTTAATTTATCGGCGCCGGCGGCTCAATTTAGAGGAGACTCTCGTACTCGACGGGGAGGCGGGAAAATGGAGAGTCGCTAAAACCTCGACAGATGCAGATGGATCGAGAGAGAGAGAGCCCTCGAACGAATCCTATTTTCGAGCGGTTATTAGATTCGGGATGGATATTGTAATCACGTGCATAAGCGGCCTTGTTTCAATACCCCCCGCCTGCCTTCTCTATTGTCGGAGCTGCGTGACGACACGCTGAGTTTTTGTCGCCGGCCGAGAATCCCGAGCTGCAAAATTATCAAACGGCACTTGTCCGTATCTCCGGATAATTTTCGTCGCCCCGCGCCGTCGGTCGACGAGGTCCTCGAGTTATTTTTTGCGAGTCGCAGCTGTTGTCGGGCAGAAGCTCACCTCGTCGCTGCGCGACTCTTAGGCTCGACGGGAAATTGATTTAAAATTTGCTTTCCTGGGCCGAGGCTCGCTGGGAAAACGGGCGTCGTCTGCGGGACAGTCACGATGACTGGGAAACTTTCGGGCATTGTCGTCGGCTGGTGAATCGCAGGGTAGCTTTCCTCGGGGCGTGACGAGGCCCTCTTGTCAATCAAAATTTCATTTCCGATCTGGTGAATTGCTCGGGCGAACGACGGCCGCCCCCCCGCTGCGCCGCTCGTACCAATTACTCTCGTCGGCGCCCGGCCCTCGATAATCTCTCCCGAGTCTAAGGTTGCCCGGCGGACCTTTGGCTAAAAAGATTAGCGCTTCGATTTCTTTTTTTTTTTTTTTTTTTTTTTTTTTTTTTTTTTTTTTTTTTTT
>UCOM01001888.1:0-33606 GCA_900474385.1 Ormyrus pomaceus
GTAACTAAACACATGTTAATCGGCCCGCGAGCGATGCTGCGCCGACCAATCCAAGGGATCTTTTTCTTTTTCAGATTTTCTTTTTTTTTTTTTTTTTTTTTTGCTGCTACTGCTGCCCGTTGCCTGCTGTACGGTTATACTCTGGGATGGAGGTATGAGAGACAGAAGCTCCCGCTCCGACTGAATTTCGGCGTGCTTCTTTCGAGAGATTTGCATTTCGCTTTTTTAGGCTTTGAAGTCTTCCTTTTACTTTGGTGTTAGTAAATGTGTTAATTGGATTAATGTCTTATCTTAATGCGGGGTTTTAATCTGAAAATTAATTAAAAAACTTCGGAATCTTGAAGATTTAATGAAGTTCACGATAATATATCGAGTGACTTGTAACGCGAGTATAGAGCTCAAGGAACAGGAATTTTTTAATCGATAACGCACTTGTTAATTTACGAAATAATTAATTAAACATGCAAATTAATCATATATTATAATCGGAAATAAAAATAGTAAATTCCTAATTACCTTTAAAGGTATAAGACAACTAGACATAATTTCAGACACTTTAAATCTAAATATCAACTTAAAACTGCATCATCACAAAACATCTCGAAAACACTCATCTTCCAACTATCGATAAAGCACCCAATAATTCACTCTTAAAATCAAAGAAAGACGTATAATCCCCTTATCCCTCCGAAATTAGGTCGTACAAGGCGAAAGCACGTCACGGAAATCGGCTCCGCGCGATTATGCGCGACTCGTCGTGCGATAAGGCCCGACAAGTCCCCCTCCCCCCATCCTCCTCTCGCAAAAGGGTAAGATCCCCGCGCAGAAATGAATTACCGGCGGGCACGGGCCGAGGTGGTCCTCGAAAATTATGGCCGACACGACGGCGAAATGCGTTTTTCTTGAAGTGGCTAATTGTAATTAGCGATTTTTCGGTAGTGAAAGTTGCGCGGATTAATTTCAAGCTGCGCGATGGCACTTTTTCATTTTTGCCCGCAAGAGTTATGCGTTCATTGTTGCGCTTTCCGGAATACGCGATGCACGAGAATGTTGATTGCAAATTTAAAGGTCTCCGAGATATTGCGGTCTTTATAATTACTTGACCTATAATTGAACTTTTTTTTCATACAAAATTACTTTTTTAAATACAATAGGTAGATCAATTTTTCTAATAAGTTGCAGTAGCTTTTTTGTGAACTGTTTCAACTTTGCATCGGTTATTTTTTCGTTGCAGGTATTTACCCGCCCCCAATATAGGGGTTCCTATTTAAAAAAAAACATAAGTTGACCTTCAAATAATGACCTTGAAATTCAACTTTAAAGTCAATTACAAGGTTATTTCTGAAGTCCTTGATTGAAATCCTGAAACTTTTATCTATAACTTTTTTTCTGAAAATGCTTTGCTGAAGAAATATTTAGGTATATCCGCATTTTTTACTCACCTTTGTACAACGATGCTGGAACAGGAAAGAACGAATCGAAGTGATTATGCGTACACACACTAATATAATCACCAACTCCTACTCCCTGTTTTCTCAATCAAAGAGACTCTTTTCATGCACCTCTGATCAGTTATCAACAAGGTCATCGATAAGAAAAAACAAAAGCTATAGCACTTCCGTTTGTCCAAAGACTGCCTGTAGCACAATTAATCAAAAAGCACGTTATTTACGTCGATTAGGTTTAAATTTGCAATTTCGCAGACTGAATACAAGTAACGAATGACTCCTCGAAATACCTCTGGCAACAAAAAGTCCCGCGTTTCATCGAAATAAGACTGAAGCCGTAATTGCATAACTCTCTTAAGTGAATTTTTCGCCACGATTAATTCGCCGAAATTAAAATCGGGAAATTATGCGCCTCGCACAGTGGGCGATGATATTTCTGGGATTAAAAAGGACGAGGAAGATGTTCGCTTTGTTATTTATGCGCGTTCGAGTTCTCGAAAATCATTTGAATTCGCTGGTTGCGTTACCTTGGCGAATAAATTGCCGGGGACTGATAAAGTATCCTTTATTAATGCAAGTATAAAGTTATTTTATTAGGTGCTGCTGAGTTATTTTTAACTGATAAATGAAAATAAATAAATTTTGAAGCATACGGAATTCAGCAAATAATTATTTTTATTGTAATATTTGAAACTGCAGATAATTTGTCAATGACATTGCAGATTCGTTAACAATTTATTAATTTCTACTATTCCGAACAAAGGCACTGCAAAGAAAGCAAAATCTTCGATCACCGTAGATAATACAGCCTCATTTGCTAAACATTTAGCCGAAGCCGTAAAAGATTGTTCTCGAAAAATCCGTCCAAGCAGCACACATTCCAGTTCCGCGGAGGAATCTTCCCAAAGAATGCTTGCAATCTGTTTCAATTATCGTAACGAGGCATACCCGTAACAAGCCGAAAATCGTCCGGCCAGCTCTTTATCATCATCGATGTCGTAGCGGAGCGCAGAAAGCGCCTCATAATAAGGCCTCCTCTCCGCTCTGCGCGGATATAGTAGCAAGTGGCCGCGCAGCTCTCCGACTCGGCCTGGGCCTGGGAAATTCCGCCATTGAGAATTTTAATGAAAGAGAGGGCCTGGTGCATCTATTCCGGACGACTGCGCGCGCTTCTGCCCTAAAGGCCGATCACGATTCCTCGTGTTTTATATACACGCGCGGATCGGTAAATCACCACCGATGCAGATCAGCCGTTGCCCCGGGCGAACGCCTGGCTCTTTACAACTGGTATATACACCTTACAAAAAAAACGGAAGAGCTGCCCAGGCGGGAGAGAGAGAGAGAGAGAGAGAGAGAGAGAGAGCTTTTTCTTTGCTTTTTCTCATTCATAAGCCTTTACAAATAGCTCATGCAAGAGGCGCCGATATACACTTTTCACTTGGCGGATTCTTTTCACCGGGGCTCTTTGCTTATCTCGACAGATAGACGAGATACATAAAATCAGAGGATGCTCCGCTTTGCCTTCATTCTTCCTGATATTATTATTCGCCTTGGCTTTGTACGACTTTTTTCAAGCAGGTTATTTTTATGCTTCTCGGAAGAGTGATTTCCGATCGTTAACTGGGAACTGATTGCGAGATAAAAGGATTATATCTTTTTTTTCAAGAAAAAACCACATTTTACTTTATAAACTTTTAATACTTCACGAATGTTAAGCAACGACGTATTTTCGAACTGATTTCCGCGGCTATCTTTAAAAAGATTACTGTTGCACATAATCAGTGGCTGGGCTTTAAGCCCCTTTAGTCGGAAAATATAAAAAAGACAATTAATTTCGTCGCGCCATTTTCGAGACGCCGGGGGTTTTAAAAAGGACGATCGTTAGCCCTCGCCAATGTTAAAACGCCGCTCGTTGCTCGGTAATAAATGCAATTAAGGTCAGGTTGTAAAAGTCCTCCGACTCCTTCGTCCCTTTTTCTCCTCCGCTCTTTTTTTTTTTATTGACTCTTCTTTGCGCCGCGCGCTCAAGTCGTATGACTCCTCCGCTTAATGAAATGCGCGCGCGCGCGCGCCAATAAAATTATTGTAATTCCTCTAAGTGTAACGAGAAGAAAACGCCCCCTTTTTCTTTCGTTAAGCAACGAATTTCTTTTGCGAGCGACGCGTCATCGGGCATCGGATTTTTCAGCGGATCCAAATGCGGGCGTATGCTTGTTTTTCGTCGAATTGAAGGAAGTGCTTTTAAAGTTATAAATTTCATTTTAATATATTTGCAAGCCTATTTTATACTTATATAATTGTCGTAATCGTCGGTTAACTGAATTGTAAACGCTACGTTCACTGACTCGTACGAAACGAGCATAAAAATGCAGCGGCAGAGAATGAAACTTCAGCTCGAGGTCCATAAACTAGAGCCGAGAAATAAACACCAGGCTAGACACTTCATCTTAAGCTAAATACCGCTGAAAGCCTCTCGACGTCCCGGCCGTTGGAATTAAAATAACACCCCGCCGGAATCCATAAAAAAGAAAGCCGCGCGTTACACCCCGAGACATATAACCTCGGCGAAGTCGCGCCGTTAAAGGGTCGGCTTTTACCACGTAGGTGGTAAAATATGAAAATCAATAAGCGTAAAAATTAGTCGGTACCAACGGCCGGCCCGCCGCAATTTGGCAGCGGATATAAAACTCGCGGCCGCGGCCGACCTGGATATTTATGCTCGCAATTTTGCCAAATTATACAGGGCTAAACGGCCTGATTTATGCGATATTTTATAGTAATGCAATAACGACAGCCAAAGGTGTTCGTGGGGTATAATGCTTCGGGTGGAGGTCGAAGGTTTTAGTGCGCGGAATTTGGCTGCCGGAGCTCATTTTTTATGCCTCTCGCTCCTCGGGCCGGTAGTTATCTTTGCAAATAAAGTTTCGAGGCGAGGAAAGTTTGAAAGTGCGACTGCATTTTCGGGAAAATAATAGGCTGCAATTTATTGTGTAGCTCCGAGTGTTACAAGCGGGGAATTAAAATTCGTCGGAATCCTCTTGTGTGGGGATTTTGTATACTTGTTCGTATAAAAGTGAAACAAGTCTCATGTAAATCGGATGCAAAAGTAAGTGCAGTATCGTGTAAAATGAAACGTTGTCAGGTCCCTGCTTGTAATATACTGAACAATTAAGCAAGAGCATTGTTTATTTATTTTTCCTTATAAAATTAAAACAATGCTAAATTCTACCTTTACCTCGCGAGTGTGTGTTAAAATTTGAATAAACGCCTTCGAATGAGCTGCCCTTAGAATGAAAAAATTCCGAATTTTCTACAAGTACACTTTAATGCCTCTGACAATTTTTCGAAACTTTTACCTAATTTTGCTTTTGCAAGAGAAAAGTGGTCTATAAACGTACATTTTCGACAAAATTTTGTTAATTACACATTTTGCACGTGTCGACCAAAAATTGTTTCTAAACTTTGGCGAAAGAGCTTTAAAAACGCAAAATACTTATCGAAAATTCTCGAAATAAGGCATTGAATAAAAATTTACAACTCTTCTCCTTTGGAAAGTAGGTCGTGCACTTATTGAATCGAGCCTCCGTCTCTTCAGTCCTACAACAATCCTCGGCCGAAAATTCCTCGGCTCTCCCGAGTAAAACATTCTCCTCTCTCTCTCTCTCTCTCTCTCTCTCCTCGCTCGTCACTCGGCTGCATATTTAATATTCCATCGCGCTCGGCAATGGTCATATCCGCGCAGCTCGAAAAGGGACACCCGGAGAGAGCGCGAGACGGTGCGCGAGGGAGAAAGAGAGAGAGAGAGAGAGAGAGAGAGTTACAAGCCATCCACGTCAGGCTCGAATATTTTGGCAAATTTATGCCTAATAAAAATTAACCAGACCCTCTGCGGTTGCTCGCGCGACGTTTAACGACAACTCGCGCGCTCGCTCGCTCTTTCCGCTTCCCTCACCCTCGTAACGCGCGCCTCGCCGCGGTGATTTATCGGCCGATTTCGTTTTTGCGCTGTGCTCCTCTCCGCGAGCTCTCCTAAGCTCCGATCTTATTTCCCCGGCGAAATAGTGTCGCTGATGTAAATCAATCAACGTCCGGGACAGATTAGGAGGCTCATTGTGCTCTTTTAGGTGTCGGGGAAGGCACTTGCAGGCGTCGCCGTGAGTTCGAGCGGAGCTCGTATATATTCGATTAGCGGAGCCGAAACGATGTTTTTTTTTGTTTTTTTTTTTGTCCAGCCCGCCGGACAAATTTTTTTGCGATTCGGAAAATGCCGAGTGTAAAAGTCCGAAAGTGAAATGGGGCGGCTTTAGGGACTGAAGCTGATTTACCGACGAATAAAATGTTGCTTTTATAACTGCTTTATTGCCGAGTTTGCGTCGCTATTAAGTTAGCTTCTTTGAATTTCAAATTGGCTTCGTATAGGCTTTTTTCCGCTTTTTTCAAATGCAATTCGTAATCGCGAGAATATACTCCGAGTTTGACAAGGTTCCAAACAGCCTTTTACAATGCACTTCAGTCGACATTTCCCATACAAAAGTTCTCACAACGGCCTGAAAAACAGGGCCACCGCGCAAATCGTCCAGTTATCGCTCGTACAAGCAAACGGGCGTCGAGTGTATTTGTTCGGTTTTTTTTTCTCTCTCCCGGCCGCCGACGCGCAACGGCTCGGGGTTAAAAGCTCGACTCTGCGGTCGCGCCACGACCACCTGCCGCGACCGCGGGAATGCGACCCCCCCCCCCCCCCTGCCCCCCCCGCCGACGCAAACAATGATGCGATGCCTTCCCGAGTCGATTTCGCGTCACCTGCTTTCCCAGGTAATTCCTCCGCACTCTGCCATTACCGCTAATGACACAGGTCGAGGCGCGGGGCCGCGTATATAACGCTTTCCACTCGTGACCGAATCTATATATCTCCTTTTTCGAGCTCTCTCGCGCGCGCACCTTGCGTGATATTATCGCTTTGTTGCGCGCGCCGCGATTCTTGATAATTTTAGAGGGCTGATTGATGCTGTTATTGGCGCTCGGAGCTCTACGTAGGGGGGGAGTCGAGAGCTTTCGGCGGAACAATGCTTTCGTTCGCTCGGCGGTGTGTGTTGCGTAAGTTTGGAAATCGCTTGTTTCGCGCGGGCGTTATTAATTTCGGAGATTAAATTAAAGTGGGATAATATCGTTGATGTATCGGGGTTGTTAATTAAAGTCTTATAAAGCGCGTTCGAGAAAAAAAATGCCGCGGGATTATTAATGATTATTTTGCGAATTAATCGGCGAAAATTGCCGATTCTCGTAAAAATGATTTTAAATGACTCCACGACCGAATACGGGGAACGCACTGGAAATTTATTGCGAAACTATATCATTTCCGAAAGTTGCTTCTCATAGATTTCTAATTTCGTCATTACCCTTTAATTGAAATATTACGTAATCTCCGCAACAATGGATCTCTTAAAATTTTTCGTGCAATTTCAATTATTCCCGGCTAAAATTCATTACGAATCTCGGTCTTGGAATAATTTGTCTTATTTATACTAAATCGGCATCGTTAGTTTATTTCAAGCCGAACAAATTGACCAATTAATTGAAAATTCGCCAAGAAAATAAACGCAGGCCGGATCGCAAGCTCCGGCGAGAAACATCTCGATTACAAGCCAGGGAAGGTTAACCTTCCTGCACACTTTCCATTTCCCCCCCGCGAGATTTTTCCCGGGGCTCGGGAGGAGAGCTTTCGCGTAATTTATTATGCTAATTGGCGGGCACGTCAAACACAAATTTATGCTAAGAGGCGCGATCGTATCGGGGCGCGCTGCGGCGCTGACAGGTCCTACTATCTGGGCCCCGGAACGAGGACCTGCGCTCCTCTCGCAAAGAGCGCGGAGAGCTGCCTAGGCGCTCGAGCGCGATAATGCCGATAGCGATCTTTGATGTATCATCCTCTTAAGTCTTTCTCTCCCCTTTATCTCGGCCCGAGGATCCTCCTCTCGCGCGCCCGAGCAGTGCGCAGAAATTCATTCCGGGTCAACGCTTCGGCTCTCCTTCTTATATACCTTCTCCTCCTTCTTTTATTTCGCAATTTTTTTTTTCACCCCCCGCTTTTTGCTTTTGACATTTTCCCCCCATTGTTTTCGACTTTCGTGAAAAGTCGATGGCTTTCGAGAGCTGGCGCTCTGCCCTGAGTCGGCATTTTATGTCGCAGCGGGCAAAAGAAAGTGTTGGACGGTTTTTACATCGTTGAATCTTTGTACAAAAAAACATTTCTGTCATATTTAGATACTCGAATGGAAATAAAACTAAATTAATTATCTGCTACATTTCTTATCAGCGCTGAATATTTATTTGATAAGACCTTTTAAAAGTTTCATTCTTAAAAAGTCTTATCAAATCAATATGATTGTCAAAAATATAAATTTTTTTATTAGCCTCGTTTTGATTTCACAAATGAGATTAAAAATCTAACAAAGTAATAAAACTTAATTTTTTGAGGTAGAAACATGTTTTAGCTAAACGTGTACTATACAATAGAAAAGTTAAACTTTTTTTTTTACAAAATACTTTTTTTAATGCAGTAGGCATAAGGTAAATTTTTCTAACAGGTTGCAGTAGCCCTTGCCAGCTCTTTTAACTCTGCTTTGTTTATTTTTCCGCTGCCAGTCTTTGGTAATTCGCCCAAAAGCCTGCAGCCTCCCCATAGTTTCTTGTGCGTGCCGAGAGTTTCCGACAGCTTTATCAGTTCTTCCTCCGTCACCTGCACAAAAAGATCGGTTTGAAATAGTACATTATGCAACGAGGGGCAAAACTAGAAGATTTTTCCCGCGGGTGAATTTACTGCCCGCTTCGCTCGGGCAAATATTCTCGTTCGGGCAGTATAATCATCCAAGGGAAAAATCTACTTTTGCCTCGTATTGCATATAGTATTTTATCCCACTCTCGGCTGACAGGCTACTTTTTCGTCCTGAAAAGCGGGGTCGAAACAACTTTGAAAAAATTTACTTTTGCCCCGCAAAACTAGTTTTCGGGAAAAATATGCCACTTTCGCCCCGCTTATCAGGGGCAAAAAGTGGGTTCTTCGGTCGGGTGTAGAATAAAAAGCGAGAGGCAAAGAAACATTACCTTAGAGCCCGGAGCTGCTCTGACAAAACCAACCGCTCGATCCCCGTCTACTTCGTGCGGATCCGACACAACTGCAGCTTCAATCACATCTGGATGCGTAAGGAGTGTGTCCTCAATTTCGGTGGGAGAAACGTGATCGCCTCTGAATTTCATGACTTCCTTTACTCTATCCGTGATGTACAATTTTCCGTCTTTATTATAATAACCTTTGTCACCAGTGTGCAGCCAACCTAAAGGAAACAAAATTTTTATTCATTTAATGAAGAGAAAGCTTTATAATAAAATTTAGTAGTCAATGCGGCATTACCTTCTTCATCGATCGCCTCTTTGGTGGTTTGTGGATTATTGTAGTATCCTAACATTAACATAGGAGTCTTCACGCATATTTCACCTTCTTTGTTAGGCCCTAGAGTTTCTTTGGTGTCGATGTCTATTATTTTTATTTCATTATTAGCTTTCACGTAGCCCACTGAGTAAAGATCATTGTCATTTTTTCTTGGTACACTGATAACTCCTCCTGCTTCTGTTGTACCTTTAAATAATTAGATAAACATTGACAATTTCATTGAATTGATTTTTTATTTAGCCCTGGAAAAAAATTTCTTACCATATGCAAAAGCTATATTTGTATCGAATTTTGAAAAATAATTTCTTAGCTCTTCCAAAATCCTTGGACTAATTTTAGTACCTCCCGTGAAAATGGTTTCCAGAGATTGGAAATTATACTTTTGTAATACGTTTGATTTAAATAGATGGGTCAACAAGACTGGTATAAAAAATATAAATTGAACCTAAAATGTTTATTCAAATTTTTATGATTAAAATTCAATGTACTTCTCATTCCGCAGCTTAATTTCTTACGTACTTTGTACTTTTCCATGACTTTGCAGGTTTCTTCCGGATCGAACTTATCATGTATAATTCTAGTACAAGAATTCGCGATACACGATAGCGAGAGGAAGTAGCAGCTAATCCATTCGAGCGTTGTGTACCAAAATGCTACGTTTTTTCCGATCACGCCGCCTTTGAAAGACTGCAACATTTTTGCTACCGAGCTGTAAGAATGTACGACGCCCTTTGGAAATCCAGTAGTTCCGGATGACAAAATAATCACGCCGATACTTTTATCGGGGTTCTTGATTTTTACGGCTGAAAAGTTTTTCACTTCTAAAACAGATTGCTCTTCGAGTATTGCATCGTAAGACTGTAAGCCAGAATATCTGCCGAACACGACGACTTTTGTCTGTACATTTTCCAGTTGTGCTGCTTTTAAAATAGTAGCAGCCGCTTTTTCGGAAGAAAAAATTATTTTCGGCTGAATCAGCTTGACTAGGTGCTGTGCCGCCTCTAAAAGAAAGTGTTACAGTATATATTTTCTGGAATTTGTAACAATTCACATTGGCCTATCTCTATATTGCATCGGTATATATTATTTGACAAGAATCAGTAGCTCTTATCTCTTACTTATTGTGATGTCGGGCCTCCACCCATTGAAAATCGAACCGTTATACAACGATGCTAGAACAGGAATAGACGAATCTAAATGATTGGGCGTGCACGCAGTAATAATATCGCCAACTCCGACTCCCTGTTTTCTCAACCAGAGGGCACATCGTACGCTGCGGTCCTTGATTTCGCTAAAAGTTGATTGTTTCCCGGTATTTGCGTCGATCTTCAAAATAAGTATAAAATAATGTTATATAAAATTTCTTGAGAAATATAATAGGCTTTCAATCAATATTTTTACCTGTCCAACAAAATTTGGCTTGCTGTCAAGTACGTTTAAAAACGTTTGCCCAATTTCACAAGGATTTAGCGGATCGAGCGGCTTGCACTCTCCTTTTAGTACGTTATTTTCTATCGTAAAACTGTTTGAATACTGTTTGAAAATTAAAATTAATCAATTATGCTACTCTTTGAAGCGGTAAAAAAATTTAAAAACATAATACATACAAAATCTTCACTGCCATTTTCAGCCATTCTAAATACTTGAATTTTGCGATCGTAAAATTTTTTGAATGTCCACTAAGCACAAAATCACACTTTGATTTAAGACTTTGAAATCGTCGCCCAAGGAAGGAACGAACTCTGCCCCTCTGAGCAGTTTGTCTATACTGAAGGAAAGAACTAAACTCCTCCTTATCAACAAGCTACTCGATAAGAGGAAAAACAAGAGTGAATGATGTATTTTTCGTTGAGTGTACTATGTTGATTAGATTACATATTGTTTTTCTTCATAACAAATATGTGCAATCTCATTAGTTCTAAAATGCTAATTCATCTAGAGAGTACTATTTATTACTTCTTTTATCTTCCTAAAGACGCTTTTCTGATTTACGTATCTCTCGCGGCTCCGCGGAAAAGCGCCGCCTAATTGTGGCTTGGGGACAGTCGTTTTTCTGAATCGCGAACGCTCATAAATCCTCCCAGCGCCTGGAGGAAATGGAGCACAATAAGGGACGGTTCTTTTTAATGCTTCTGACGTTTTCCCTACTGTTTTTGACTTTCGAGAAAACTCTCGGCATTGTACGCTGCAAAAGCGTGTTGTGTGTAAATAAATAATCTTAATGTTTCATTATTATAATATTATGTTTCGTTGGTTAATGTTTGTTTATTCTGTACACAACCTTGAAGAATATACTACAATAATATCGAAACATTGATTTAAGGTAGTTGTGAACCAAGATATAGAACTTTTAAAAACAAATTCTTAACATACTTAACTATCACCTGATTACGTAAGTGATGATAAATGTTATAAAGTTAACTTTTATGAACTGATAAAAAATGAAGAAGTCAATATTCGATATTGTAAATAAGAGTTTTCTTTAATTTATTCCGACGTTAAAGGGCTCATTTCACTCGTTTAACAATTATCTAGAGATTAACCATGAAAAAATGTTAAAATAATTAATTTTCAAAAAGCAAGCTCCAATGGTTCATAAGCTCTTGTGTACTTGGACATATACAATTGACTTTTGTTCCTTGGAAATTAATTATTTCAAACTCTTTTCGTGGCGAATAAAAAGTTCTATATGTTGGTTTACAACTACCTTAATAAAAACTTTTTTTTAAATCAACCTTTAGCTCGGCGAATCATTATAGCTTTTAATTTTCTTTAGTTACAAAAACAAGAATATCAATGAAATCAATGACAATTTCTGACTTTCATGTTAATTTTAAAGTTCTAGAAAAGTACTTGAGCGTCAACAAAAAAAAAAAAAAAATAAATAAAACGACGCGGAAAAACCGTTCCATTGTACCGCAAACAAGAGAAAACTGTCGAAATTCAGTTTCGTACAGTAGCTTTGCTTTTCGCTTTTCTCACGATCGACCAAAACATGTGTAGCCCATGCTTGGCCCCAACAAAGCGCCGAGTCAAATCAGCGGACAATGTACACCGCTGGACCACTTGCCGCGCCGCTAAATTCACACGGTAAGGTCGCAGCTCCTGGCCGACACGTGGGGCTATCAGAGCTCATCCCCGGCAGTGGCTGGCAGGTAAGCTCGCCAAAAAAAAAAGAAGGAAAGATCGGCTCCCCGGCACATTGATAGCACGTGCGCGGGGAGGAGAGGTGTTCTGGGCCTCGCGTCCGCTCGCCTCTGTCATCACGTGCTTGGCATTCTCGGCGCTCTTTTTCCCACTGACAGGTGATTTACACGCGGAGATTTACGGCGGTGCGAGTATGCGATCGCGCGAAAAAACGTCCGGGAGAGAGAGAGAGAGAGGGAGAGGGGGAGAAGCCGCACATGCGTCGAAATTTCCTTGAAAGGAGGCATCGAAAGTGGCCGTGCGCGGCGTTAGAAAGGATTTGTAAGGTCGAGGGCCAGCGAGAGGGAAAGCGGAGAGGGCTAAGACGACGAAATCACTTTTTGTTGCCGGACGTTTAAAGAGGGTTTCGCTCGCCGAGCTCGTTTCCGAGCAGTCGTAGAAATATTGACGTCTTCGGGAATGCCTGCATGCATGATTTTCGTCACTTTTTTTTAGCTCTCGCCGCAGAGCAAGTTGTGTGAGTTTACGATGCTATCGGTGGAATAATGCGAAATTATTGACGGAGTTTAGTTGACTAAATGATTCGCATATTTTAGATCCCCTTATTGCGTTGTTAAAAGAAAGACAAGAATTTATCAATATTTTGGACAAACTGCGTTTGCAAAATTTTGGTTTTGTTTTTCTCACTGGCGTCGAAACTTGGGAAACCCAACGGATTAGAGCGTTATGTATATCTCATCTTCATCTTTGCAATCGCTATAATCTGCTTGTCATTCTACCGTAGTTCATGTGTACTCTCGCATTCGGTAAGATTAGGCAAGTGAAAAGTTTTGGGAATTCCAGAACTTCCCCCCGTAGATTATCCTCCGAGATTAGCAATAAAGATCCCAGAATCGTGAGTTTAAAATAATTAGATTTTTTTTTTTTCAATAACTTGCAGTCCTCAGCTCCCGTCGCATTTCCGAAAAATAATCGAACGCCGAGCGGCGATGGCGATCTCGATTTAAATAATGCGCCTATACAAATGTATTGGATGCACCAGCGGCGCGATGGGAGGCGCCGATAAGAGAGGAGCGTCGCCTATGCAGCTCGCATGAAAAAAAAGAAAAATATATATATATATATATGTAAGCCGCGCTCTTCGCGTTGCGTCACGCGGCATCTCTCTCGGATCGATGAATCGTGGCTGCATCGTCGGATATAATCGCGCGCGCGCGCTGAATTCGAGCGTGTGGGTGCCGAGGCGTCGACGTCTCTACTTTCTCCTCGCGCGCGCGCGCGCGAGGATCGTTTCCAGAAATCCGATCCAGCGGAGGATTTCGCCTGGCGACATGCGCGCCCGCCGGTAATCGATACGTTTCCGGAGCGATTTTTCAGCAGTTTTAGAGAATAGATTGCGTCGTTGTCGCCAAGCGCTTTTCTGCACGCCATTGTGCAACGGAGAGAGAGAGAGAGAGAGAGAGAGAGGCTCTCTGCCTTTTTAACGGGGGATCGCCGATTTATGATGATTTTCGCTAAATGCTAATAAATGGGAAAGCGAGCTTTGCATGAATATTTTACGGGCTTTTCAGCCGAGCGGGAAGTCGAGAGGTTTTATAAGGTTAGTAAACTAGAGTATAAAGTAGATAGAGTTCACTCAGTTTCTTTTTTTTGCCCGAAACCGAAGTTTCGCGAGCAGCTCTTTAAATGCAGACTTTTCCGCCTTAACAAATATTTATTAAACTTTAAAGGATATAAGTAAGTAATTCATTTCGTCAACGACTCGTAATGCGCTCCCTTGGTCCCCCATAAATCTCGCCCAACGAACTCACAATGAGGCTGACTTTCTCACCAAATCAAACGCGTATAAATTACCTAATTTACCCCGCTAAGACCTTTCAATTTTTCGAAAGCCGCCGAACTTTCGCGCGAAATCCCGAAAAATATATATGTATATATATATATATATATCTCGCTTAATTAAAGAAACCTCCGCGGAGAGCCGCAAACAAACATGCCCACATTTTCAAACGCAGATTTATGGCTCTTTAATTCACGGATAATATTTCAGGCGCGCGGGTCTCTCTCTCTCTCTCTCTCTCGATAAATATTTTTCGCGCGCGCGCCCGTCGCGCAGAGGAAAAAGTGCGCGCGCGGTTGTCGCGCCGAGGAGAGCGTTCCGCGACGCCCCCCGATCGCATAATAGCATGTAATTTCGCGCGAGCGATTTGCCCGAGTGCCAATGTCGGTCTATAAGGGTAATTTTCAGCCCGAACGGCTATTGGATATTATATTTTTAGAAGTGTTTAAGGCTCCGGGAACTTTGTGCTTTGCGCGCGGGGGGTTTTTTTTGTCTTTTTTTTTTAGCGAAATGTGTTAAACTGTGAAGGAAAGTTTTAACGTTTATTGCGCTTTGACTTTTGTCTTTTATTTGAATCTTAATTTTCGATCTTTAAAAGTTTGAATTACTACAATGCGCGTTTAATAAGGTATTATGTTGCGTCGATAATAAAAGTGCAATTCAATGATTATTTCATCATTTCCTTTAGTATATTAATTCAGAAATTTGTAAGAAGCTAAATATCGAATGGGAGAGAAAATAAAATAATTTTTTCAATAAAACCTTCAACAATATCTTATTATATATTTAATAATTGAAGGTGGTACATAATGCTGTTCTCTTTGTTTATTACACTTTGTCTCGGAAACTTTTGCTAAATAATTCGATTCCGAAGATATTCTAAACTAGGCGCGTTAAATTTTTACACTTCCAAAGCATTAAAAACCATTCACCGACCACAATTATTACGAAAACCTTCGAAGCAATTTTTGTTCCGGCCAGCTTGAAGCACCTCGAGAAGAAATTCCAAGCCATTAAAAAAATCCATTGACTTATCGATTCATCCCGAAACGACCGGCCATCCTCTCTCTCTCTCTCTCTCGCTCTCTCTCTCGAGAACTGCAGCTCTCCTCGCGTAAAACGCCTGCGAAGGTTTTATCGCGCGAGCCAGCCGTAAAACCTCTCTCTCTCTCTCTCCTCTCGACTCCCTCTCTCTCTCTCTCTCTCTCTCTCTCTCTCTTTATCGACACCTACACTCTGCCGGCTATACACCTCGCGTCCAATATTATTCAAATATCTTAATAGCCCCGGCGCGCCTCCTCCTAATGCTCATTGTGCCCGGCTCTAAACTACGTCTTTATACGCGCTGCAGCGCGACGATACTTTGCAAAGTGTACGGCCCCGGCCGATGTGGGGTCCGGGCGGAAACGATAGCGGAGGTGTCATAATTAGGAGTGTCGCCGATAGAGAGGCCGAGATCCGCGCTCGACATATACTCCGCCGAGGCGAGGATCGTTGGAGTGCGCGCCGAGTTTAGTCGCGGGGAAAACGGAAGTTTATCGAAATTCAAATCCGAGAGAGTTTGGGAGGAGAGGAGGAAGGAATATTGAGTATAGGTAATCGATGAATTTAAAGGGGACATTTTTACGCTAAACTTTCTCTGTACATCGGCGAGTGAGATTTTTACTCAACCAGCGCGTTTCTCCCGCAAAAGCTTTCTGTAAAGGTAAGAAGCTCGCTTTGAAACTCAACTAAAAACACCCTAAGCACCTCAAGTACCTTCCCATTCGAGAAACACTAAAGCTCGAAGAAAACTTGCCCCGCGGCCTCCGTCGAATTTCCCCGCGGCTTCAACCTGCCGGCTCGGCGCGACTTTCAGGTTTCTCGGCCCCTGCCGCTCTTAAATTCGATATCTTTATGTCGCAAAACAATAATGTCGCGCTTGTTAGGCGATAAGGAGCCAGCCGCGCTCGGCGAAATCTCCCTCTCTCTCTCTCACCGGAGATGATCTCACGCGCGCGACGATGATGACGACTGCGGGCCGTATTATAAAAGCGCCTGCGCGAGCATTCCGCGAACCGCCGCCGAGAAATAACGAGAAGGAAAATACGATTGCCCGGGCCTGCGAGGGAGTAGTGCGGCATGCGGCGGAGATTCGCGCGCTCTCGTATATGAAACATTGTAGCGGCTGCCTCGAGTTTGTTTGGCTTCGCGGACGTCTGGAGAGCGAGCGGATTTATGAAATCCGAGTAACGATTGCAGGAGTTTAGTTTTCTTTTGAGCGAGGTGTGGGGCGTTTGCTTTTGAATTTTTCGCGGTCTTCGTGCTTGAGTAAGTGGTTTGAAATACATTGTAATGCTCGATTTTTTTAGTGCGTAAAAAATTTCATCATTTTAGAGTAAGGATCTGATATTTGTGTGATGGAAAACAGCGGGTTTCATTTTAAAGTGATTTACATCTTAAAATGTGCTTCGAAAATCAATATTGTTTCTAAATAAATCACAAGTATGTCCAAGTCTTTCAAAACTTGCTAAAAAAAGTTCCCAACTCATTTTTTCACTCAAAACTCAGCTCAGGCGAGGCGTCAGAAAACGTAACTTCCTAAACGCTTTACAATCGCAGCCCACCTAACGCAAAACACGTTGCCCGCAGCAGCAGCAGCATCAGCAGCAAAGGTCAAAGCAACCTCCCGCGCAAGAAAAAGGTGCACCCTTCCCCGTCTCTCGCAAAAAGCGTCGCGCTTTCCCCGAGGGCCCCGTGCCATAAAGGAAGGCAGACGAGAGAGAGAGAGAGAGAGAGAGAGAGAGAGAATCGCTCGGCGTTTTACGAGTACAGTCGGCTCGGTCGCCCGGGCCCGGCGGAGTGTTCAACATGTGTCTTCGCCGCTACGTGCCCCGGACGCAATCCCTGCGCGTCACATGTTGCGGCCTTTACCTTACCTGCCGGGGCGACCTGCGCCACACATGGCCCTCTCTCTCTTTCGCTTTTGCGCACGCGCGCTCTGGAAGTGTCGCTCGAGCGTAGTGCCTGCACCTGCATTAATGAGCCCCCGAGCGAGCACATGTGCGCGCGCCTACGGACAGATAGGAAGCCGAGGCCCGACCGGGGGATGCGCCGCGATGACGCCGGGGGGTGAAGGCATGTGCCATTGCGGCTAGAGAGAGGCGGGAGTTCGAGTGGCTTGTTTTTTTATTTATTTTGCTCTGTTTGCGCCTGACCGGCGGCGAGCGTTAAATCCTTTTAAAATAGAAAACGTTGCACGATAAACACCCCCGCGGCTCGGGGGAGAGCGGAAAACAATTATTAGGTGCTGATAATTTATGATAATTTAGCTGCTGAAATAATACTTTTTTTTTTAAATAGGTTCTTGTGAGAAAGTAAAATTATTTTCGATAAAAAATTTATTCAAATGTAGCAGTTTTGAAATCGTTTTACGTGACAGAATGAAGAACTTATCGCAGCTGATTTCAGATACATTTATAGGCTTTCCATTTATTTAACTGTTCATTTATTTAACATGCACGCGAATAGTATTGCCAAGTTTACCGTTTTTTCTTCGAGATTCTTTGAGCTTCATCTGCAATTCAGTATCGCTTCTAGTAATTCTTCACCCAAGACGTTCTAAATAAAGTGGCATTACGTGCATAAAGAAAACGTTTTATTAACCTTTATAAACACCTTTGGCCAATAGAATTTATTATTATTTCCCTATTCGCAAAAGTTAAACAAGCAGCGAAAGATCTAAATAACAAAGATAATTAATAACAAAAATTATTTTGCAGACATTTAGAAAGGTGAGAAATAAAAAGCTATAAGATTTAAACAAAGTTTATTCGCAATGAAAAAGTAGAAAAAGGACTTCAAGAGTTTTCGTTCAGCTCCCCATAAAAAAAGGAACTGTAAAACCGATTAAACTCTTAAAAGCTCCAGCCTCTTATCGTCCTAATCAACAAGCACTTGCCCGGTGAAAAAAAAAAGGGTCCCAACCTGCCCGCTTAGAAGGCCGGGACATCAAGCGCAGTTACCCTCGATAATTAACGTCTCTCACTCTCTCTCTCTCTCTCTCGCGCACTGCTCTCTCTCTCTCGGTGTCCGCGCTCTTTGCGCCGAGGGGCCGATTCGTCTTCGTCTCTCTCGGCTCCGGGCTCTCTCTCTCGATGCGTTCGCTTCTCCCTTCTCTCTCTCTCTCTCTCTCTCGGCGCGCATTCATGCATCATCAATTTATGCAGAACAATTCACCGACAGCGGAGCATTACGGCGACGACGGCGACGCGGTTCAAAGACCCCCGTCGCCTATACACACACACACGCGCGCGCGTATACACACACGCTCACCTGGCACACCGTGCAGGATCGTCCCCCGGCAGGTCCGCCGTCCGTTTTTCTTTCTTTCTTTCTTTCCAGCTCTCCGAGCCATTCTCATTTGTGTTTTGGCCGGCAATTAGCATACGATTGACCCCGGCGCGGGTCACACGAGAGGGGCGCTCGATTAAATTAAATTGTACCTCTCGAGAGCGAGGACGCGGCTAGGACTGCCTCTCTCTGGGCCGAACTCTCCTGATGGCGCCGATGGCTGCCGGCGGTCTTTGCCAACTTTTTTAGGATATCCCCGGCGGAGGAAGTCGTTTTGTGATCCATTTCTTTTTGCGTGCGTTGTTCGCTCGCGAGATATTCAAGTTATACCGTTTCGCTTTGGGAAGATTGAAGCAGGGGACTTTTGAAAAGTGTTCGAGAATAAATTTAAAAATTAATTTAGATAATTAATTTAAATAATGACGCATATAACTATTTTTTCCTGCAAACTTTGACTCCTCTAACGTCGAGACGTAATGTTCGTGCGAGTAATTATGCAGAGGAAAAAAAGTCGTTATTGCCTACAATGCAAGAGGGTAAAAGAAAAACGTCATTACTGATACGGAATTCAATCAAAGGTGCAACTAACGCGCCTGTCTCTAATAGCAGCAAGTAGCCAGCCGAGAGAAATTGAATAATCAAGCATAGAGCCTCTCTGACGAGCTTCCATCCGTTTGCGCGGGAATAAAAAAAGGAAAAGCTGCAGGCTCACTTTGCGGCGCGCAGCTCTCTCGCCTTGCCGAAAGCCAGAAGCGGCCTCGCGCGCTTTCCGGCCTCCCGACGGTCCCGCCGCCTTATTACAGAGTTCCCGAGTATGTAATTCGCCTTATAAAAAGGCCCCGGCCGCAGCGACACAGAGGGCATAAACGCAACGACTGCATGCACTCGCTCCGGCGCTGCGCCGTGGTACGTAACCAGGCTCGTAAAGCACGCTGAATGATGAATAATGAAGTATTAAGGAGACATGAGAAACGAGCGGCGGTGTGCGGCGGTGCCGGTGAAAAATCGCGCTTTACAGTCATTTTCGCGCCGCGGGTGATATTAGCTAAATAACTTCCTACGATTTCGTTGTCGCAAAAATACGGCTCGCCTATTATCGTGCGCGCGCGCTTTTTTTGTTTTCCTTCAAACCCGCCCCGCGAGGAGGAACGTCGTAATCGTTAATGCCCCGCGCGCGAGAGGTTTTGTTTAGGAGTCGGCTTTTTGCCGCGGGAACGAATGTAACTGTTGCTGAGTCTTTGGTGTGAGACTTGTGAAATTAATGTGTACTTTGTAATGAATGAATATGTTGCGGGAGAGGGTAAGTGATTGAATACTTATTCACTTTGCTGAAAAACCTCGGCAGATTTATACTCGGCTACGTATTTGTACGAGCAGAAATGGTGCTTAATAAAGGGAGAATAATTTAGTGACATTATTGAAAGCTGCGTATTCAAATTGAAGGATTTAAAATTAAAACGAACTACAATTCAATTCTTTCTTGAAAAAGAAAACTATTTTCCTTCTAATAAAATATTTAATAATTTTAAAAATAATAATAATAAACATCTGCATAAAATGTAGAATTAAGTATAAGGTGGTAAAATACCGAAAAATATAACACAAAATGGCACACTGTAAATTCCAATAAAAATCCCGAAAACGATAAACGAAATTGCTTTACGATCGCTTCAATCGGCCATTGTCCCGAGAGGGAGTTTGTTTGCAAAACCTGGCATTCTTCGCGCCTCCGCCGGAACGCAGTACTTTCCCGCTCTCAAATCCTCATCCCCCGAGCAATAAAAGCAACGAGCACGTCTTGCGAACGTGACGACCACCAGCGGCTCATGACGAGCTGTTGACAAAGTGCTCATCCGGGGGCCCCTCTTAATCTATTAAACGTGCTATTCGGTCACCAGCCCGGTCACCAGCAACTGGCCACCATCCCCCGCCCGTAATTTCCCCCCGACGGGACTTTCCCCGACAATTATGGCCACCAGCGGGCCCTGAATGCGCCACCAGGCCCCCGCTTTCCTTCGGGGTTTTCCAGTTTTCGGCCCTGGGCGCAGTTTCGGGCGCAGGCAGGTCCTTCGAGAGACAAGTGCCGAGAGCCGCCGGGCCGACTGGGCGACACGCCTCGAGAGGCTCTTTTCGCCGAGCTCTGCGCGCTTGACTTTTGGGACGAGGGACGCCGAGAAGCGGTGTGTTTGGAGAGAGAGGACGACCACCTTGGGGCAACAGGCCCCAAACAGGTTTATCTAATTAAGGATCTTTGAGAGGCGATTGTGACTTTTCTAGACCGAAGGTGCTTTGGGATAACGCCCGGATTAATTGAGATAAGTATTATAATAGCTGATTTCTTGCGAAATTGGCATGGACGAAAAATTGTTGTTCAACGAGTACAAAAAATATTTTATTTTCTTCGGCGAAAACATTGTTTAGTTCCTCGATTCGAGCAGACAATTAATATTTGGACATAATTTTTTTAAAAATTGGTGCACAAAAATTGTCCATCTTATTTTAAACAAGAAAAATAACGGACAATTTTTCCATGTAAAGTATCGGTAAAGATTTGCACAGAGAGAAATTTTCTGTTCAAGAGACGGTTGGAATAGTCGGGAAATTCCCAAATTTCCACAAATCTTACCTGTGAAAGCACCTGTCCCGAAGATTTGGCTAAGAATTCTGGTGGTTCTTTTGGTATCAATTAATAACACCATAAACGTCGCAGTTCCACTGTCCTACTATGAAGGTCACGTAAAAGATTAAGCGGAAGATCCTCTGAATCTTTTATAAGTCACGTTGGGCCCGTAAAGCAGGGCTCCATTGTACTTTCTATAGTACTTTGGGACAAGATGGTCTGATAAATTTTTCCGCTCATAAAGATTTAATATCGAATTAAACTTACTCCCACGAAGTATCATTTCACATTAAATACCGTTCCGTTTTAATTTATACGTCTATAAAAGCAGTAACTTTCTAATTAAAATTAGTTAGATAAATAGTTAGATGCAAATGATGATCATGTACATACAAATTTAGAATGTCATACTCTATATAATTTTACCAACTTTTTGTTTTAGTTATGATTATAAATTTATGTATTAATAAAGTTTTTCTAATAAGTTTTTTATATAGAGTAAAGAAATTCAATTGTATGAAATTGTTTTAGCGTATATTTAAACGTTATTTTTTGTTAGATCTTATTTTTATCTTAAAAGTTTTCTATAGAGAAGTTTATTGATAATTTAAAGTTCAATACCATAATTAAAAATAACATCTTTCAAATTAAAAAATTTTAAAAGTGTTGCAATGACACGTTCAATTTCTGAATGATTAGTTAATTTCATTAGAAAATATAGAAATGTGTACCTACTTCATTACTTATCTAAATTACACATGATCTCTCACTATAGTACATAAACAGTGACTTTAATTAATCTAATCATAGCGTAAAACTGCAAAGTCACCCTATTCAGAGCTTATCTTATCAACATTAGCGCATACTTATATATCCAAGTTATTTTTCAAAACAAACTCCTAGTCATTCATAAAATATTCAAAAACAACACATTTCTTCCTTCCCAAGAACAAAAAATCGCTCGAATCTCCGACGCGAGTCTCACAAAGGCAGCATCCTCGGAGCGCCTGGAGCACATCGGGGCCATAACCTAGAAAGTCGTCCACGTGCAGGCCATCGGCGATCGGGTTTGTCCCGATCGTGAGCTTGCATACTAAGTCGCCGTCATATTCCTCGGGCTCACGATCTTCCCACCGAAATGAGTGAAAGCTCGATATCCGCGCGCTCGGCTATGTCGCGCGGCCGCGCACACGTGAATCTCGGCTCGTCGGCGCGCGGAAAAAGCGCGGGAAACGCGCCCCCCCGACAGATGGCGAGCAGAGCAGGTGAACCGCGGCGCGGTAGTCGCGCCCACTTGTCTTCTTCCGGCGAGTATTAGCGGTATCAGCGTGGGCACGAGGAAGTCGCCTTCCGGCTGCCCCCCGCCGGGGTGCGCGTAAAACTTCAGGGTATAGATAGCTTAATGCGGGGCTATTGTTGCTGCTGCCTTTTTGTCGGTGGCGTTTTGTGGCGGCCGTCCAGTATTGGATACTGGAATTTCGGTGCGAAGGAGCGGCTGCTTATAAGGGAGGAAGTGGACAGGTTGGCGGGTGAGGGTTGTCATGTTTGGAAAACATGAGAGTACGGGGGGGTCCAATTTTTTTTTATTAATTATTTACGACGGTTGGTGAAATTTTTGAAATTCTATAATTATGTTTCGAGTGTGAAATTGAGTCGATTACGAAATGTACGTTAATAAATTTAAAGATATATTTTTAAATTTAAAAAGAAACAAAAAGAGATCACTCACCACAGCTGCAAAGATCGAAGTAGCTTTGGGAATTCCTAATTTTCACCCTACTTACCTGCTGCAGTACTTATCTTAAAGATTTATCTAGGAAAGGCAACTCTTCTGTTGTTGTGACCATAAAATCCGAAGTTGTTCGGAACCTGCAAGCAGGTCAGAAAAAGAATTGCAATTATCGTGAATCGAAATACTACAAAGAAGTTCGCACACATTGCAATTATTCATGAATATAGAAGTACTGCAAATAAGTTCGTACGCATTACAGAAAAAATTCTTTTATAAAAAGAATTTATTGCGCACGCTGAATTATTCAAAAAGTTAACTTCAAATTTAAAGACGTAATCCATCCATAAAGTGAAGTATTCGTACCTCGTGTAAACATCTGCATACAATTTTTTGCTATTGAAAGCAGAAAATTTATAAGTTTGCTTACTCGCGGGCAGATAAAAAACAACTAAACGATTAAATCACGTCAAGAAATTGAAAGAAGGCACTCGGTGCTCGGCGGGCGACTAAAAACGCAATAAACAGAGAGAAGAGAGAAAAGGCTCGAAAATTAAATACCGCAGTTGCAGTTAGCCAACAAATCAAGCGGCGACAAAAGAATCCCCGATACGGTATCTCCCCATAACTAAAGTTTAACGCGCGCGGGGAATTAATTTTTATTCCCGGAATGCAAATCGATAAAAATCACGCCTTTCCCTCGCTGCTTGCGCCTTGGCGCGCGCGCCCAAAAGAGAAAAGTTATCGGCCGGATTGCCGCGCGGTGACGCGCGCGCGCGAGGAGCCTCTCTCGAGGTATAATTCTATCCCGCCTCGAAAGCGACCTTGCCATATTCGAGCGCTGAAACGCGCGCGTCGCGAAATTTACCGTTCGAAATGCAGCCCGGCCACCGCCACCGCCGCCGGAGAGAGACGACACAACAGAAGCGACGAATGTGTATAAGGAAAAAAAAAGGGGGAAAAGGAGCGCGACGCGCCGCAGCACGCGTGTCTTCCGCGAAAGCCCAAGGCTGCAACGGGGGGGGGGGGCTGAGTTACAACGAGACCCGCAACGTCCGTCTTCGAGAGCGACGCGCGGGCGCGGGCGCGGGTTATAAGGGAAGAGGAGAGTGCGCGCGGCTCGTGTCGTCATTACGCGCGGGGGAATTGATTTTGATGATCAACGGTAATGCGCGCCTTTTTTTTTTGCATTCTTGCCAGTTTATTTTTCGCGCAAAACTCCGGACAATTAATGGGATTTGAAAGTTTCGAGGAGCGCGCGGGGGAATTGAGTGAGCTGACGAAATATCGAATTTATCGCTGTTTTCATGAAAATATCTTGTAAATTATATCGGGACGCGTGCGATGCGAATGCGTTCATTTATATACTAAATGTGTACGAAAACTAATTTTTTAATTAAAATTAACTGAGTAATATTCGCTTTAATTTATCGTCGTTTTAAAAACCTTTATAACAAAATTAAAAGCGATTAAAAAAGAAGAGAAAATGTGATTGATTTATATGCTGCTTCACTGAAATTAAATAGTTTAGAAACTATTTTATTTACTGCTTTTGAAATATCTGCCGACGTATACTTAAGTATTTTCTAAAAAAGTGACTTTAAAGCACTATTGTGCTAAGAAAATTTATTAAATAAATCACTTTTAGAAAAATTCAATTCTCCACGCCGTTTACGACTACACTTATAATTGAGCGATTTACGTTAAAAATTCGATCCAGATCCAAGGGAATATCACTAATTACACGTACAGAAAAGAACGCCGATCCCCGCAACAAAGTATATATAACCCTTAACTTTCTTCCGCAATTTGTCGGGGAATCGGGTAATCCGGCAAAAAATTTATTAACATTCCAGCTTGTTGTTTACTCCCTCTCACCGTCGGCGATATAACGCGAGCTCGGCTGCGTTCGCGATCGCCCGTAAATACTCGCGTTCGCGTGGCGCCTCGCGATTTCACCGCGAAGATCGGCTCCTCTCGCGCGCGCACACAGATACTCCCGCGCGAGTATATAAATACATCGGTGCTCGCTCGCCCGCAAAAATATACGGCCTCTTCTCCCTTCTTCTTTTTTTTTTACTTCTCTTTTTCGCTCGCTCGCGCGCGGCGCGCGGATATTTTGATTCGGTGCATTTGAATTAACGGTACACATTATATACGCTGTTGCAAATGCGCGAGCGAGCGAGCGAGCGAGCGGCGTTTTGTGTTTCCGAGCGGTGAAATTGATCTGCGCACTTTTTGCCCCGAGTGAAAAATGACTGTGCCATAAACTCTTGTTATACTGCTATATTTATTCTTCGCGTGAAGCGCGTTAAATTCGCGATTCTTCTTTTTTTTCGAGAGTGAGAGAGAGAGAGAGAGAGAGAGAGAGAGAGAGAGAGAGAGAAAATTTAGGACGTTAAACAATTGTTCGCGGGTAACTGTACTGTGAACTCTATTATGCGAGGGTTATTAATTTATTGGAGGGAGCAGTGCGTTTTTTATGATCGGTGCGCGCAATAAAAGCTTTTCGAAAATTATTTTTATTTTAAAATGAAAATTTATTTCGCCGCCTGTACATAAATTCTCTTATTAATTTACGCGGATAGTAAATTTCTTGATTTCAAAGCGAAAATCGACTATAAAGTAATCGTTTAAAGTTTTTAAAATTTTATTTTACGATTACCTTCAATTGTAAATCTTTGTTTACCCCAAGTGTTCACAAGTTTTGTAAAGAAAACAATTTAGCAATTGCAAATTATTTAGAAAGTTTGCTATAGCTTACAGAGGGGGCAGAAAGGGAAATTTCGCAGCGACACCTGGCGACTTTTCGTCCAAGTTTTAAAGGGCTTTGGCTGCAAGTTTGCGGGTCAGTAGGTGATGGGATGCATTTCGTTTTGCGAAATCTTTCATTATTCTTATTAAACTTTTCGTTTACATGGTCAGTACTTAATGAATACATTGTAAGTAACATATTAAAAATTAATGTTTTCATTATTAAAACTTTGTTAACAAAATCATCTAATGTGAAAAAAATTGAATCATTTATTAATTTGGCCCGTCATAAATTAAATTCCTCTCTTATCGCCCATTGAAATATCGACTTCGCAAATCTATCAATTGTTTTTTCACGCGGCTAACTCTAAAAAAAAAGCAAAAGAAACCAGCCACGCAAGCTCATCCGCACCTTGACATCTACCTCCCATTAACAGTCTCTCCTCTCCCACATCCCATATCCTCTCTCTAAATATTATCCCAACGTCCCAACAATAGTGCCTCCTCTACCTCCGCGAAGCTTTGGAGAGCCTCCGAAGTTGTTCGGTTTTGAAAGATTCCGGCCGAGTAGCGGTTGTTGGTCGGTAATAAAAATATTGTCCTCTCTCTTTTTTTCTGCATAGCCCGAGGCGTCGAGCAGCAGCGGCAGCGGCAGCCGATCTCCTTGTTACGCGAGAGATCGCCGTCGCAAACAAACTTGGCGCCCACGCCTGGCGCCACACGACCGCCCCGAGGGGAAAAAAAAAACGGCGCGCGAAAGTCCGGCGCGGGTCGAGTGTCAGGTTCTCTCTCTCTCTCTCTCTCTCTCTCTCTCGGTCATCCCGGTATTTCCGCGAGAGAGAGAGAGAGAGAGAGAGAGAGAGAGAGAGAGAGAGAGAGAGAGAGAGACGGAGGAGGAGGAGGCTAATTTATGCAAATGCCCGGGTTAGAGATGGAGATTTCGGCGGTGATTAATTCGGACGCGGTCTAATGGATGAGCCTTTTCTTTTAAAGGCCACGTAATTTGGGGAGCTATAGGAATGGCTTACAATATGTGATCTTTTAATTATCTGGCATTATTCAGTGTCGCCTGACGCCGGTGTTTAGGAGATTTCGAAAGATTTATAGAAACTTTTTGGAAGCTTTGATTTCGCTTCTAATGAATAGAAAATACAGATGAATCATTCAATAGCGGCTGAGTAAAAACGGTAGCTTTAAAAAGGAATAAATAATGAGAAGCTAATATTGATACGCAATATTATAGTACTAGACTATCGTGGCAACGAAGTCTATTCGTCAAAAAAGAAGAAAGCTCCCGCACCTCTAACCAAAATCCTCGAGAGCATATATCGGGCGATAAGAAAAAAAAAGGAACGAAAGCCACGATCGCGGCCGGAAAAAAATTAGATTGACGACAGGTGAAACTGCGACCCAGAACCGTCGTGAGAAACAAGTTCAATCGGGCGCAATTAAAAGGAAAAATGCAAATCGCCGCGCGGCGACGATGAGCATTCACCTCTCCTCCTCGGAGAGCCTCGTTTTCGCCGAACGGACCGATATACTTGCGTACGCGTGCGCACGTGCGCGCACGCGCAGCAGCTCTCTTTGAGAAACGCGAGAAGCCCTCCCGATACTCGATCGCGTGCAAACGCTCTCGGTACTGCTCCCGGCCAAGCGCGGGTTAACGCCACACGCTCCGTCTGCCTGCCTGCCTGCCTGGCCTGCCTGCGACGTAATAGGCCTTTTTTTGGCCGCGTTCACATTGCTCGGGCCTTCGCTGCTGGCCTTGGGGAGAGAGCCTTTTTTACGAGAGGACTTTTCGTGCAGCGAACGAAGAGGTCCTTCTTCGAGTGAGGATTGTTGATCGAATTCGTTTAATTTTTTTGACCATTGAAAATTACCTGCATTAATAATGTTGATTCAATCGAATTCATAAAGGCGTACAAGCAGGCTGATTTAGCTTAGTTTAAAAAACTGCCATCAATTTAAAAGATTTTTATTCCCAAAGGCTTCTTTCCCAATTTTTTTCTAAGATAAGCTGCATTCGGCACTTTAAAGAAACAAATTCTACCTCAAAAATTGCTCGTTCGTACCGTCGAAAAAACCGGCCGCCGAAAGCCTGCGGTTGCTCGTTGTGGAGCCGGCCTTGCTCGTCGGGGGCTCGGGCTCTCGAGCTTCCCGTATTGCTCTGCGGCTACCAGTTTTTGCCGGCTATATGTGGGCCATGCACCTGCCGCGTGCGAAAGAATCGCGCAGGCGTCGACGCGGCGACGGCGGCGACGCGCGAGGACTCGGGGCCCCGGTAATCGGCCGGCTTGGGTTTCGCGCGCCGGACCTAGTTTTTTTATTTCGGGATATATCGCTCCTCGCTTCGACTTGCATTCCTCGCCCGTGTCCTCTGCAGCTCGGGTTTGATTTCGGATCGGGACGCGGAGGGTTCAAGGCTGTCGGCGGAGTTTAGAATTAGCTGATGTAGTGTGTTTTTTTGTTTGAATTTTGGGAGGAATGTTTTTTTGTGAAGGTTGGAAGGAAAGCTTTAAACTTATCTTGGGTTACGAAATTTCGCGAGGTTGTAAAGTAAATTTTTCAAGATTTAGCTGCGTATTTCAATGCGTTATTCGAGATAAAAAAAAATAAGATCAGTCACGGTATACAAAAATAACTGTCAGCATAAATATGACATAATTAACTTTATGGTAGCGATATTTATTTTTACGAACGAATTTAAAACCGCGATTTAAATAAATAACAGCCACCAATAACAAGCAAAAGAAAAATAATCTATATTAAGCTACTTAAAATGGTCATTGAATAAAAAAAAAAAAAAAAAAATCAAAGGACAGTCAAAAGCAAACTTTCTCCGCCTCGCCAAAATATTCCTTCATCCTTGAAAAGCTCAGCGAACATTTAAATCCTCTATAAAAAAGAAAAAATAAACGAGGACCTTAAAAACTTGGAGCAAACTAAGAAAGAAATTCAAACCGAAAATCGGCAAAAACCCGAAGGAGCACCGCTCGCATTTAAAGGCTCTCCTCCGAGTGCCGCTTTCGCGCACTGCAGCCGCCCGCCGCCGCCCCGATCCCGCTCGCGTTTTCGACCTTCCTCGGTCCCGGAGATCATTACCGGGGCTGACGTTTCGCGCGCCGCCCATCGGCGCGGGGTATTGCGTGCAGGCCGATCGCTTCATTAACACGCCGCGTCAAGTGCATTAGCGTCAGTCCTTTCTTCTCTCCGCGCGGCGGCGGCGGTGGGGGCGGAGGGCTATTTAACGATAATCGAGTGTACGGTTATACGCGCATTAAAACATTCTTTCGCGCGCGCCCGCGCAAGGCGTTATGTAGGAAAGTTTCTCAAGCGCGGTGATGACTCATTGCGAAATCCTTAAAGCTTTTTTTTTGTCTTCGAGTCAAGGCGAGCGGAGGAGCAAGTGTGATTTTCGGAGCTTGGCGCTTTAATTGTACAAGCACTGTCTTATTCGAAAGTTGAATTATGGGGCTGGACTTGTTATTATCGCCGATTTACCGATGGTTCGGTGTCGCATTATTGAATATATTAGTTTTTTTTTTTTCACTGGAAATTTAAGGATGTCGTAAGCAGTTAAAAATTCGTTAAAAATTCAAAGATTTATACTTTCTGTAACTGAAATTGCAATAAAATGCAATCTAATTGCAAGCGACGCAGAGCACTATCATACCGATAATCCGATTAGACCCAATATTTAGAACAATCGAGCGCCGTCGCGAGCGATTTCTAATACTTTCCAAAACTATAAGCATATTGCAGGAAGAAAAGAGGCCCGAGCCTCAAAAGAATATCCCCCGCGCGCGGTCCCCGGCGAAAAAATGCATTAGCATAAAAGGTTTACGTCACGCGCTCACAAAGGGGCATTTTCGCATGAGATCCCCGGGGCAGCGGCATGACAATTGTCCCGACTCTTACACCGATATCGGCTCTTGCCGATCTCTATCTGTCTCTCTCTCTCTCTCTCGGCTAAAAAGAGAGCCGCGCCATCGGAAAAAGCGCTGCTTTCTCTTTCCCGGGCCTGCGAACACACCCGCCCGATTCGTGGATTAAGCGCGCGCGCTCTCGGTATACTTTCACCGAAGCCGCGCGCGCGAGAGCGGAAGGTCAAGGCATCACCTGCGCCGCGGCGGCGGCGGCGGCGGCGGCGCACGAAAACCGCCGACGGGGGTCGCACGCCACGGACGGTGATAAGATAAGCGCGCGGTACTTACCTCCTTCGAAGCTGCCTTCGAGCCCCCATCGGACGAGCCGCCGGGACGAGAGCCCGGGCACCTTCGAAGGAGGCGAGGAGATAACGTGCCGATCGTGGGAGTTGCGGCATAAGAGCCGAGGAAAGCGGGGATCGAGAGCGAGGCGAGCTGTGCTTTCTGCTTTCTTTCGAGAATGCCCAGCTGGATATGCTTGAGCTTACCTCCGAGTGCTTACCGAATCGGTTGGCGATTTTTATCGGAGCGTATTTGTTTGCGCTAGATTTTAGTTTCTAATCAGAAATTGTTTTCAGGTGTTTTAAACCATTTGATATGGTACAACTTGTAATTAAGCGATGTTTTTCCTCATTGAATTTAAATAACTTCATAATACAGCAGGTTGCGAAACTGACTTTTTAATAACCATTAATTAATCGAATCACCAAGTCATGAAACGATCTTAAATCAAACACGCGCCGTACATTTTAAGCCGCCGAGTACACTTTTATTGCGCAGCACATTATTAATTTCCTATCCATAATTGTCACTATTAAGGATCAATTTACACGACTGGAGTAAGAAGCCCAGGCAGGCGGCAAAGGACGTTACAAAACCTCGCTAATCCCCCAATTCACTCGGCGCGCCGCGGACCATTAATCTCCGAACCCTTTGCGCAACGTCCCCGACAAAAGGCCCTCTAGCGGGAATCCGGCGTGAATTAAAACCCCGCTCGGCCCCCGGAATCAATTATTATACGAAAAGCGGACAGTGTCCTCCTGCGCACATACATACATGCATACATACATGCGCCGGGCATCGCGAGGAGGCTGCGACAAAGCGGCGCTCGCCGCCGGAGGCGAGGAGGCGTAATACGGTAACGACGTTTATGATATAATCTCGGCGAGCGGCGCGTGCGCATCTTTACGCGCGCCGGGAGGGAGAGAGCAGAGGCGAACGTGCGTGAATGCTCGAGCGTACAACACCGAGGAGGGAGAGAGAGAGAGAGAGAGAGAGGTATGCGCTCGGGAAGCTGTGTACGTCTATGCCCGCGATGCCGAGGATGGATTTCGAAGGAGGCTGCTCGCGGCGCCTGATTGGAAGGGCGCGCACTGCTTGCACTCTCAACGGTTTTTACGCATTTTTTTCGGGGGCTCGCGGATCGCGCGATGATTGACCGAGGATGAAAGTCGCCGAGTGTGATTTTGCGGAATGAAATCGCGCCGAGGAAGGAGGTAAAAAGCCGCTTCTTGCCTGGAATTTATGGATGTATTGATCAAAATGTGATTTATGAGCCAAGGTGTGGGTTCGTTTTGTCGAGTGCAATAAGTTTATTCGGATTTTGAATTATTGGATAACGTTTCAGTAACTTGTTTATTATCTTTTTTTTACCAGCTACCGAAGCTCATATTTTATGCGTTTGTCAAAATTTCCTTGAATGCTCGAAATATATATTGTGTTCAACCTTCCGAGTCTTTCTCTTTACGCTTAAACGTGATAAAATCAATACTCCGGGTAACGCAATAAAATAAATGACATTATTAAAGAGATAAAAATTCAAATTCATTTTACGTAATTTTTAATTTGGAACCAGTATTCCGGCATTTTTCCGCCCGACAAGATCGAACCGATCTTTTTCACTCTGAATTGTTTGTTATGTTAATAAGTAATTATCGCTAATAAAAAAAACTCGAATTAAAAACTGGAAATACAAGCTTACACATTTAAACAAAGTCTTTAAGGACGCGTAATTTTATTTAAAGACACAAAGAAAGTAACGGAAAAAAGGCTTGGTAATGGTGCAAAAGGATGCGCGTCCACGACAATGTATCGAGATTCACTTTAATCATATCTGCCCTCGAAATATAAAATTCAACAATTACACTCAGCGGGGGCAGTAATATCCGGCGTACAGCTGTAAAAAAACGTCGACAAAGATAAGGTCCCCCGCGCTCGGAAAGAACAGTATTCCTCTCTGGCCTCTCAATTCGATATGTATCCCACCTGGGCGTCCGTCCACCTTCCAACGACTTGTCTCGGCGATAACGAAATCATAAAACCGCCGTCATTAAGCAACAATGTTAAGAGCGAGGAACAGTTAGGGGATATAAAAATTGCGCGCGTCACGTGTCATAAAAACGGGAACGAGGCCTCCTCCACCCCGATAAATCCGCGGCCGAGATTTCGCGGAATGCCGAGTGTTTTCTAGGAGGCTTAACGAGCCGCGGGCCTTCGGTAATGGGCTTTAAGAAAGTGAAAGAGAGAGATGCGGGGGAGTATATAACAAAGCCGGCCGGAGTGACGCGCGAGCGGCCGCAGGATTGCGAGAAAATCGAGCGACAGCAGACGCGAAGGGACTATTGTCTTCCGCGAGCTGCTGGAGGTATATCCGAGTCTCCGCCAAGCGGTCATTAACAACCGAGTTTTTCCGGGCTTTCTTTCCTTTTAATTAGGGTTATATGGCTTCTTTCTTCGCTCGGCTTTTACAGGTAATGGAGACTTTGATGATGAAGGAACGCGGATAGATGTCCGCGCTGATTGCTCGGGCTTTTCGTTAGAGATAAATAATGAAATAACTGCCGTATAGGAATTGTCTTATTTTTAAAATTATCATTATTTTACTCATAAATCCATATAGAAGCTTTAAAAATTGGCCCCATTCTCTAACCGGTAGCTTGTCAATTTTATTAACCTTCGCATTACAGCGAACGAGCACCAAAACCAACGGCGAGCAAGAAATATCTATCACGCAAGCACGCGCAGCAGCAGCAGCATCATCATCGTTAGGCGCGCGCGCGCGCTCTCGGCAAAGAAAGGATATGAAGCTCGAGGAAAAGCTCTCTCGCATAGTATCACGCGTGCGCGTAAAAGCAATATCAGCCGAGATTGAGCGATCTCGCTTGAGTGGGGATTCGCGCTGCGAAATTGCCTGGCCTTCGCGCCGGGCTCATTAGCCGCGAATTATCAACGGACGAATGCGAGATAAAGACGCAGGCGAGTCTATTCGCTATTCCAATTACTGGCGCGAGCTTTCTTTTTAGAAATTTATATATGTATGCGAGAGAAACAGAAACTTTGCGGTGGGACGTACTTCCGAAAAGGGTAGCTCCTAAAATTAATCCATAAAAATCGCATTTAACTCCGTTTACTACGCGCTGGGGGTTGGGTTTGGTTATTTCTTTAGTAAATTGTAACGGGAGCTGACTCTCGCAAGTAAACTAGCAAGTGACTAGTTCTAGCAGGCTCACCCACAGGCAAAGTAGCCGCCTGCGCGCATAAATACCGCGCGCCGTCCGAAGCTAAACACCTGCGAATTACTTTGTTTATTACAATATCTTATAATGACTGATACGAAGTACATTATTTTTTTACTTGTTTCAAATACTTGTAAATCGTACAGTAGTAGTAACTCTGCA
Source organism: Ormyrus pomaceus (assembly GCA_900474385.1). Taxonomy (NCBI): domain Eukaryota; kingdom Metazoa; phylum Arthropoda; class Insecta; order Hymenoptera; family Ormyridae; genus Ormyrus; species Ormyrus pomaceus. Next base: position 32,921 of record UCOM01001888.1, read on the forward strand.
ATGGCTGCAGTTTTAGACAACAGTGTCATAAAGAAAAAATATTAAAACAAATATACAAATATACAAAAAAAGTTGGTTCTTAGTTTATTCACATAATTAAATTCACAAAATTGAACTATAACTGCCCATCGATGCTTAGCGCGTTTAAAATTCCAGCCAGCACGGGATGTTCTCAAGGATTCTGTAGTGCGGCCTGATACTGGGCAGCTTCAGTTTTTCCTGCTGGGATATATTTGATTCTAGAGTTGGACAGTTTCCTGCAGTACTTGTCGTTCATTCTTCTAAAGTACCAGACTAATAATGCTTGCGTATCTTCTTGAATTAATTATCTGTCTTTTAATTACACTAGCAAAATCCAACGCGCTTCGCGCGTACTATTCTCTTTTTTTTTCTGCTGCTTTCTTTGTTGTAGGTCCAATTTTTCAGTATGATTTTACTTTACTTGATTTGAACATATGACAGGATAGTCTCCTAATTTTAAAAATACTAATTTTAAAAATAAAATATTAATCCTTTAATGTTAAGTATTTCAATTTAATTTTAATTATTTAGTTTTAAATATTTATGAAAATTCAAATTTAGCGGATGCAGAAAATTCTCGCGCCTATTCCAATTACCGACCAATCAAAATCAGTCTTGAAAGGCTTCACAACATCGGGTCATCACTTTTTTAAGGGAGGAAAATC
>UCOM01001889.1:0-33576 GCA_900474385.1 Ormyrus pomaceus
TATAGATTTCGTTTATGTTATTATTTAATAATTAATAAATTTAATTTTTTTTCTTATATAAATATTAATGATTTTAAAATCATAAATTATTCAATAATAATATTATTGATTTTATCAGTTATATTTGGTAGGATTTTAAATTGATTAATTTTTATAAGTATTGAATTTATGTATTTTATGATATTTGAGAAATTAAGCATTTTAATTTTATGCTTATTTTTTTTTATCATGAGATTTATGTTATTAAGAATTAAGATTAAGTTTAAAAAAAATTTTTTTTTTTCAAATTATTTTGGTTCAATATGATTTTCTTATAAATTGAATAAATTTATATTAAAAAATTTATTAATATTTGGAAGATAAAATATCAGATAATAATATTACTTACTTTTTATTTTGTATAAAAAGTTTTAGATTATAACAACCTAATAAGAAAAGCAAAATTTCGCAGAATAAAACAGGAAACTAAAGCTAAAAATGTTCGATATTCCATCCAACATTTTATTCGTACTTTCTAATGCCCTTCGGCCGATTAACGGATTTCTTAAAAATATATAAAAAATTCAATACTGCAAAACAGATTTTGAAACCGCCTCGAAACAATGAATTTATGTAGCGTGAAAAGGAGTCCCGCGGAAAATATAAAGCCCCGCTAAATTCCTCGCCGTAAAACGCGCGGCGGAGAACTTAGAAAGCGATGAAATTTCGATTAGAATTTATGCTTAATCGAACTCTCGCGGAAAACGTTCAGGTTTTCGCAGCGACAAAAGATCGCCGCCGCTCCGGCTCCGGACGCGTAAACATCGCTTTTATGCAGCGGCGTTCGTCTTGCCATTGGTCTTTAATTTCACGCTGTTGAATGCGCAGAGGCTCGCTCGTGGATTTATAGTTGTTCCTTTTTTTCCTCCCCCCCCCCGTCCTCCTCCTTCCTCCTTCTATCTGCGCGCTTCCAGCATTTCAGTCTATCTTCCTATTCGCCGCCTGCGCCGCGGTCGCAGCTCTTTTTCTTTGAGGTTTATGGGCAAGCCAGCTTTTCAGTTTAATTACTTCATTTTTATTGTTTACTCTTACTTGCTTATTATTTTTAATAAACACTCATGGCTCAAAAGTTGCTTTTACGAGGCAAGGAAAATTTAATGCGGAGGAAAAATTGAATTTCATCCCATTAGCCGAACGGTAGTTCTGCAGTTTAGATTGCAAAAATTAGCTATAATTTTTGTTAATTGCATGATTAAGGGGCCGGCCACTTTCAATATTTACTTTACAAAGCTTCTTTCTCCATTGTTACCGGGTTATTTATAATACTTTATTAATGTTAATTGCTTCATTAATTATGCAATAATGGATTTACTTAATTACTTTTATTCATTTAATGTGCCTTTAACTTCTAGTTAAACGCTTTCTTACTGCTAATTTATTAAAAGTATCCTATAATCCATTTAATAAATTATTAATAAGCGCAAGAGGTAAAAATAAGATTTAACTTGAAATTTTTTATTATACAAACAGATTTTAACAACTTTCTAAATAAACTTGAATATCAGAGCTCTAATAACAAGGGTTAATTTTCGCTTTCTTACCGATCAAAAAACAAGTGTCAAAATTGCTAACCCAAAACTCTCCTCTTTCCAGGACGATCGTCATTCGGCATCGAGCAGCGGCCTAAAAGCCCAAAGCCCATCGCCTAACTCTTTGCGACTGCACCGATATTTCCAGGCTTTCCCGGGCTCCGTCTCTATCCGAGGCGAAGATTCAGGGGGCAGCGCGGCACCTCACGGACATATATCAAGCCGGTTATTGCCGGGACGGTACACGGCGACTCATAATTTCGCCGGCGCGCGGCTTTGTTTCGCCTGCCGGGGCTGCCGGAGATGGGAGCTTTCGCCGGGGGGGATGGAAACAAAGCGGCCGAAAGACGCCCGGAGAATAAGTGAAATGAGCAATGAGACGGAGGAGGGGGGGAAGGAGTGAGCGAGTCCGGAGAATTGATGCGTGGGAGAGAGCGCGTGAAGAATCGCGGCCCGGAGCCTGGAGACAGAGCGGCAGCTCGAGCGAGGGAAGCAGAAATTGTAAGAGATGGTAGGTGGGTATGTATACGGGTGAGGAGTCTAGGATGGCTCTGCAAGCTCCCCGCAGGTGTTTCCTGGAATATGTCAGTTTTGACGGGAGCCTTTTTTATAGAAAAATTTTTCAAAGTTATTTAACTTTCTCTACATTTAAATAAGAAATTCTTTCTTGCTGGAATCTTGAATTGTTCCGATACGTAGTATATTGCCTCGAGCAGTTTATAATATTCAACGATTTAAATACCTGCAATCGCGAGTGATTGAATATTTCCATGAAAAAACTCGGTAGCCAATCCGCGCTGATCGATCGCTTCCGAGGAAAGCCAGGAGCGGTAAAACAAGCGCCTCTCCTTGCTCGCTTGATTCGCGAAAAAGCTAATGAATATCGAATGAAAATCCTCGCGCAATTAAGCTTATAGCTCGGGCAAAAAAAAAAAAGAAAAAAAGCGCGCACGAAACCGATCGCCGCAAATAAAAATGCAAAGAGCCCTTCCGCGAACAATAAAGCATTAGAATATCAATGATGCTTTCCTCCGATTTCCCAGGCAATCAGAATCAATATTCACTCGGCGCGATTCGAATCTGAAATGCAATGCTTCTTGCCCGCGCACTCCGGCATTTTTACCGCGGGAGCTCGGCTTTTTCATCGGTCTCTCTCTCTCTCTCTCTCTCGCGGTCGATCTCCTTCCTCCTCTCTCCGTTCGTATGCAGCGCTCGTCGCTCGGGCTTATAAGTAACGCAGTAATGACATAGCCCGTCATGCCCGGCGTGTACATTGTACGGGGCTCCGTTTTTCCCCCGCGCGCGCGCGATTCTTCTTTATCTCGAGAGCATCCCCGCCGATTACTCATCTTTCTTTATCTTTATTATGTATTTTTCAATTCGAGCGACGATACATTGAAACGTTCGGCTTTCGGATTATTTATGGGCGGCGGGGCAAGACCGAGAGACGGATGATAACATCATTTGCCGAGGTGAATGCAAACGCCATGAGGAGTTTTTAAGGATTCGACGGGGATTTTATTTACGAGAGAGAAGCTGCGCGTTTGGAGTTTCTGGTTTTTGAGGAAAAACTGGATTCGCTGCGTCGGGGGGCTTTTGGTATCGGGGATGGTACAGTGATGGAATTTTAAACGTTGTTTTCTCGCTGGAAAAAATGACGATTGGTTTTTTGTGAGAGGGGATTGAAGCAGGATTGCGTTTCATTATTTTTAGATGTTTAGTTTCTTTATTAATAAGTAGACAAATTTTATTAGTTGGATTTGCTTCTAAAGAATATACGATAATTAGACTTCAAGATTATCGTCTGTATTGATTCACCATTAGAATTTCACCTTCATCTTCCTAGAATAGAAATCAATAAATCGGTGTAGATTTAAAAGTAAAAAATGTTTCTACTTGTATTTACAACTTTAATTTAATGATTTCTTTATTATAAAAATAGACTTTATAGTCAATACTTGATTTTATTTTTAAATAAGCTTGAATGACTCGCACAGCAACTGATTCGATTACATAAAAATGTCACCGTTTCAATGAAATACCAGGTCAATTAGACTTAATGTTTCATTTAATTAACAAAGTATTTCAAAACAAACATTCATATACAGTCATGACATATATTATTCATTTCCGCTTCTACAAATACTTAATTCAGATTAATAAATTATTAATGAAATTCTAAAAAATAATTGCGCAACTGTTAATGCACGACGTTTCTTTGTTGTATTTAAAACTATAATCTGATTTTCGATAAGCGAGTCAACAACAACTCACTAATCCACTGTTGTTTCGAATTCGTCGATATTAAAAGAAACGCTTCAAAATATTTACGCGCAGATATTAAATGCACTTGTTTGTATAATCGTCGGGCAAACGCAATACGGCATTAATGAAACTCCATTTTTATCGGCTCCTTCGACGATCAAACGACATCAGCGGTGACGATTAATAGACGTCGATTTATTGCGATTTGTTTATTCATTTGCGCCGCGGGATCGGGTAATCCCGCGATAAGACTCTTTTTTTTTCTTCTAATTTTTACGCGATTCTTATATTCCCGCAGTTTTATATCCTCCCGCCTCGTTAATGCGCACTTGAGAAGGTATGAGTAATGTAATATAATCATCGGAATTACTGAAAAGATAGCGAATTTGCGATTCGCGATAAGATATTTCCGACGAAAGTTTAATTTTTTTTTTATTATTAAATTTTCTCATACACATTTCGCATTAAAAATGAAGGTAGCCCCGTTCTCGTTCTATTTTACTAAGGCAATAAAGCTCGAACTCCATAAATCTCAGCTTTAATTAGCTAGTAAACTAAATAAAAAAAAAACAAATAAACTAAAATCTCCGCCAGCGTTAATTAAGTCAAAACACGTAAGCTCGTTACACTTTAATATCAATATAATTAATAGAGCTTTCAAGCTTTCTTAGCCTAAATGCGTCCAGCATTACCATAAGCTTGATAAAAAAAAATTCAATTCCGAGCCAACGATCTGAAACGAAGCGCGGCTTTATAATTCAGCGGCTAATTAAATAAAGCGCTTAAAAACAGACTTGCTCTCTCTCTCTCTCTCTCTTATCGTGTCAAAGGCGGCGCGGAGAGCGCCGAACGACCGGGGCGGGATAAGGGAGGAAGTAAGCGTCGGAGCAATTAAAAAGGAACTCCTAAGTAAAGTCCTTCTTTACATAATCGCGGCGTATCGCGCGGGGATATTTATTGTGAACTCGCATGCGCGCGCACGCCAGGCGGATAAGTTACAAGCGGCTGCGCAATTAGAGTTATTAAAAAGGTCTGCGGGGGGAGGATTTCAGATTTCTCGGAGGCTTTGCATACCGGAGGATGTAATTAGTCCGCTGGACGATTCAATTTTCTTTATCATCCTTTTATATTGCCTTCGGTCGCGATACGGATCGCGACGATATTAACGCCGAGCATCGCTGCCCCGCGGTTAAACGTTTAACCGTCTCGCGCGGCTTTGCATTCGAGTAAATTTCAGTTTTGCTGATGGTGCACCGTGCTAATGACGTACGGAGGTATTGAAATGGGGCTGCGACTGAAACAATGTGGGCATAAGAAGATTCAATTAACGAGATACGTATCAATTAGCAAATTATTTTCAGATTATTAAAATGAAGATTAACGATTTTCTCATGTTAACTAAGGCAAGCCGCGCGAATTGTGTTTGCGCTGAAATCGTTGAAACGTGATATTGAGATTAAAAAAAATTACAAAGTCATTGTTATTCAAGAGTTTTTTTTTTTTTGCGAAAATATTAAAATAAGGGCGTTATAGTTGAGGAATATTTTATTAGCCCGCTTCCAATTGAGCAATGTAAATCCTCGCGCTCGAGTAATTAAGGACATAATACATGAATTAAACATAACAAAGAAAAGTTAACTAATGCACCTTTAATAATTACTTTTAAAACAATTAAAAAACATTGAATTTTAATTACTTGATCGTGTTTCCGATTGAGCGCACTACTGGCACTGAATACAGTTTCGTTTTTCTCCCGAGAAGTACAAGGCTGTACAAATAAAGAAAGTCGCATCCGCCGGAGGCAAGTAAAACATTGTCTGCTGCTCTACAACTTAAGCTGCAATGATAAATGATCGATTCTCGCTTAATTGTATTTTGCAATTTTTTTCTTTTTTTTCGAATAGCGCGGTTGACATGAAAATGCAATGGTTTTCGTAAAAATAAGTACAAAGAAGGAGTCTGTAAACGTTCTTCGCAGCATTAAGATCTTTTCAAATTGACATTTTATCGTAATTAGAAAAGCTTTCCTCATATATATTTTGATTGTCGTAGAATATGAAATTATATAGATACTTTTATTTTGTACAAAACATAAATTGTACAAAACTTTCTAAAGCTTGATTTACTTAATGAATTTTACGTTGGTAGCAACGTTGTGATTGATTTTTTTTTCTCTTAATAATTATCTTGCATTTTTGTTTTGCTATACACGAAAAAATTATACTAATGTAAGTCTGTAGTATTACATTAATAGAATAAATAATCACTCATAAATATGTGCAATAAAATTATCTACAATTTATTAAGAACGTTAAAAGAATAAACGTCGATAGGTACACGAATTTTATCTAAATTCGCTTCGAAATTATTTTATTGAAAGATAATAAGCACAAAAAATATATTGGAATATCTTCTCTTTAAATTATAATTGATTGACTGTCCAAGTAGCTTAGAAAATCAAGTTCCGCGGATCGAAAATAAAAATTAAATTTTCCCGCAGCTCGAGGCAGAGAAAAACGCTCGACACAGAGCAAACGTTTAGAACCTATAACGGCACTCCCTTTTCCAGCTCACCTCGGATCCGCGAGCGCCCAGAAGAAGTACAACCGGTCCCAATATTATCAGCGACCGGTACACATCCATCTCGCCTCGTCCTCTCTTCCTCGATTTGCCTTTTCCCCCCGGCGCGCTTTTTCGCTCGCGATCCGTCATTTCGGCGCCGGAGAATAATGGCGCAGCGATGCGTTGATGAGAGCGCCGCGCGACCAAGATGCATAATGCATGGGAAAAGCGCGCCGAGGAGGACTTCCGCGAAATCTCATGCATCTCTCTCTCTCTCTGCGCGGCCGCCGATTTATATAGATTTACACGCGCCGCTCGTTCGCTCGAAACGATCGTTCCCTCCTGTGGACTTCGATGTCGAGAGTTTTTTGCGAGTGCAGGCGACGGACGAGATGCGTCGCGGCCGCGAGAGCTGCTTGCGTTTAGAGGTTGCTGCTCTCGCAGCCGGAGCCTGGGGGGATAGAATTTGAAAAAGGCTCGGGGTTGGCTTGGGAATTTGATTCGCTCGCGCGGCGGTGATTAAAATTTAATGTATTTTCGATTTATAAACCAATTTTGAGCGAGCAACGGTCGCGGAAGGGCTGTTTTTGCAATAGAATAAATGTTTGTTAACGCGGCTTTTCAGAAAGCAAAATGATTAAATAAAATGTCGGATTTAAGTCGCAGTCGAAGAATAATAATCGATCGATGTTGTCGCTCGTTGGGTTTATGTAAAATATAAGGAATGTCGGTTTTTCCGACTTACCTCGTTTCCTTCTAAACAGCTTGATATATACAAATGAAAAAGAAGCAAAATTACTAAACAAAAAGCAGCCAACCAAACGCAATCCTCTCGCCTTCTAAAAAGATAACAAAGTCAAAACAAATCTTTCTTTAATCGGCGTCAGAGTTAAAATCGAGAAATTTTTCAAATAATTCTGTAAACGCGTTTAATTGCAAACCCGATCGCCAAGAACAGTACCGAGAACAGTCGTGGGAGAGGTTACATCAACGGTCACCTCCGGCTACCTGCTCGATGATGCTTGATAGAGAAAGTACACGTCGCGGGTCAAGCAGTGTGAGAAAGAATTGTTCGGAAAAAAACGAAGAATGTTGAGAATGGAAAGTCGGGTTCGGTAGGATACTTGTTGTGTCTTATGAAAGTGTGGGCTAAGTCGCGCAAGCCATCGGAAAAACTTGTATAGTTTTCATTACAATATTACCCCGGCGTTCTTAGAATATCGAACGATAAATCGATTTTTTTTTTAAGAATAAAAGATTTTGCAAATTGTTCCGTCGTGCATTAATCGCGACGGAATGCATTACTTTAAATTTAAATAGAATGTAGTAAATGCATAAACTAAAGTACAATGACTTTTTCAGATCCGCAAAAACAGTGGAAAGAGGCTACGTGTGCTGGATGACTCATCGTTTCCTGCTTTGCTCAATAAAATCAGGCTGCATCAAAAAATGGGTGGGTACGCGTATGAATCAGATTCTACTAAAGCTATCTTTTAATACGACTTGCAAAGCAAATACTCTAATGCTAGTTTTTAGAAATTATCTAATGGACTTATTTTGCTTTTAGGTTTTCAGCGTTCACGCAACTTTTATCGTTTCCGAGAATATTTTCAGTCATAGTGGAAGAAGACACTTGAGAGCCTTATCAGTTTTACGAAAGAAATTTAAACACTCGGTTTTATCATTGATTAAATATTAATTCTCAATGATTTCCGAGGAATTCAATTACCTTATATTAAAGTGTAAGTATATGGAAGTACAAAACTATGTATCTAAGAAGTTCAATTAGGAGAGTTAACTATCAGGTTCAGCTTTTTTGTACCTCAGACGTTTAAATTGCAGAAAAAGCACATTTCAAAATTTAAATGCGTTTAAAGAATTCCTTATAAGAAACAATTGCACAATTTCATTTGGTCAGACGCTTATAGTTTTGATTTCATTCGAGCTACTTGGAAAGATTTTAATAAAAAAGAAGACAGATAAAATTCAGTCAAATCAGTATTAAAAAATCTTCTCCCAATAAAGCATCGAAGCAAGACGCTTCACTCGGACAATTTTTCTACCCGCGTCAAGTGAAAAAGACACAGCGAGCACGAAGCAAGAAGCAGCAAGCAAGTAACAAAGGTGCAGGCAGAAAAAGAGTATCGGCTCGAGAAAGAGAGAGAGGGAGAGAGAGAGAGAGAGAGAGAGAGAGAGAGAAAGAGAGAAAAGAAGCTGCGCGCGGCGGATTCTCACGAGCGGGAGGAATATATAGCCTCGGCCACGCGATTATTATTCGTCGATCAATTCGCCATAAAACGTCGATGATTTAAAAGGAGATGCAGAAACTAGTTGAAACTCCCCCTCGGATATAATCACAGCGAGATCAATAAGGCTCATCGTCCCGCGCTCGAGTTTGCATGGGGGCCGCGCTCTAATAAGCGGTTCGCCGCAGAACAATCCGATTAATTCGAGAGGCAGGAGTCTTCGACGCTATTCGGGCCCCGATGCCTTCCTCTTTTCTTTTCTTTTTTTTTCTTTCTTTTTTCTTCCCCCCTCTGCCCCGGCTTAGGCACATAGGCATCGACGTATCGCCGCCGTAATCATAGTGTTTCTCCGGGCATCGCGAGGACGTGACTACTCGTGCGCCCCGCAACGAGGCGGCCCAAAGATGAATATGAGGGAATTCGTATGTGGAGAGAGAGAGAGAGAGAGAGAGAGGCCAATCATTGCTGCCGCTTGTATGAATTTCGCCGATTTCATTTGCTCCCTCTGCAATCAGTCCTATTGCATTTTAATTTCGAGCGCCGCAAATTGTGCTCATTTCCAGCAAGTGCTCACAATTGCATTTACCTCGGGAATCTTTCGCCTTTATTTATTAATAACTTAAATTAGGAAGCATTTACGGTAAATTTTTAAGTGCAGGAATTGAAGCTCTGCTCGTTAAAATAAACAATTACTTCGTTAAATATTATTCAATGATTCGAGTGAATAAATAAGACGAGTTCACCATATCCAATTTTAGTTTTTGATGAAAAAATTGAATTGTCGAAAAAAGATACCGATTCTCCAGCTTAATAATAGCGCGCGTTTACCTAATCGACAAAACCTTACTCTAATCCGAAAAAAGTACCGCAAATTTTGAAATAACCCGCAGCGAGAGAGAGAGAGAGAGAGCGCCTCCACTTCCTCCCGGCAATTATCAAGGACACTTGTCCCGCGCAAGAACGAGAGCTCTCCTCGAGTCCCGTAAAAAAAGAGGCAGCGAACGTGAAAGAACGGAGCCGGATCGCGCGCGGTTCGTGCGGGGGCGTAGCTCCTAGCAGGACCCGAAGGCTTCGCGTTCCGCGAAATTTATTATTGGCCTTGGCGGCTCTAAGCCGAGGAGAGCGCAATTATTCGTCTTAGGAATATTCGCCCGTTAGATTATCGGAAATCCCATTGCGTGACGCGAGCCGATCTAACGCGTCTCTCTCTCTCTCTCTCTCTCTCTCTTTTTCATTATTTCCAGCTGCAATTTCGCGCCGTCGCCGCCGCCGCCTCCGGGAAGTCGGTGAATTTCAGCGCTACAATTTCGCTTTACCGGGTATACGGGCGATGCTGCGGTTTTCGGATTAGCGATGCGCGCTTTTGTTCGACGCGCGGGTTGTTAGCGAATTTTGGTGCATGCACTTTTCGCCGACTGCTTACGAGGAAGAAGGGTTAGGTCTAGGGTGGATTAGACGGCGGGTATATGCGCTTAGCGTGAGAAAGAGATTAGGACGATTTAGTGCAGCGGTGCTTTCTATAGGCTAAGTTGATTGGTTGGACGGATAATGACTGCTTAGAAAGATCTCTTTATTACCGGGTTTTAAAATGATTTTTGTTGTTGTATCTCTTTTAGTTGATGCAAAACAAGGTAATTGGTCAAAATCTAATCATTCTTTCGCTGCATTATCTCATTTTTTTTCATATTTTAAAAGAATTGAGAAGCGTTAAAGTATCGTAGATTTTTTATCTCTTTTCAATGTATAATTGTACTTAAAGGCTACGTAGATAAAATTAAGAAAAGCCAAGATAACAATAATGTTCTTTAAAAAATCAGCCTTAGAAATTTTATTAAGTTTCTAGAAGTTTCTCTCTTTTATCAAACTCATCGCAGACTACACTTCGAACCACTAAAAAAAAATCCATTGCCGCGCAGCCGTTCACTCTTTCGCGAGGCGAAGCCCCCCGAAAAAGAAAAGCCTTGTACCACCGCCTTAGAAAAAAGGCCTCTCTACCTTAGAAAAAAGGTTTAGCATCCCATAAACTTGAAATATTTTAACGATCGCGCGGCACGCGAAGAAAAACTCGCGGCGACTTTCGCAGCACGAAGAGGCTCTCTCTCTCTCTCTCTCTCTCTCTCTCTCTCGTCGGCGGCGGAACAATTAAGCTCCGCGAAGCAATGACCCTAAATAACTCGCTTAGTACGGAAAAAAATGTGCGCAGTCTCAAAGCGGGGCCGAAAAGTGTACGCGCGCATGCAGTTGTCGCCGAGAGAGAGAGCGGGGCCGGTTTAAATTTGGCCGAGGCTCACGGGGGGAACCCCCGTGCATTTATTATGTCGCCGCACGTGAGAATGATGTTTTAAGGTGCTCGGGGCCCGGCGGGGGCCTCGTATACAGTAATCTGAGAAGGGCCCGGGACGCGCGACTCGCGATCGCATCTCGCGATGGGGACGACTTCTGCCACGGGGCCTTTGACAGTGCCGCCCCTTGAACTTTATTTTTTTATTCGCGCGTTAAAACGCCACGCGGACGTATATATATATATAAGAGCGAGCGGAATCTCGTCCGAGGAGAGCGCGCGTGTACGTATATACGCAAGCTGTGGGAATCCTTTGCGCGTCTTGCGCAACGAGGGCCGAGCGCGTCCCTTTTCTCCCTGATCTTGAGGAGTTTATTAAGTCGAGTGGCTGAATTTGCTGGAAATTTCGACCTTTCATTGGGACATGCTTGCTGTTCTTGGCCGTGATGGCGTTTAGCTTTGTGATTTGTTAATGCTGGTTTTGTACAGAAAAGAACTTGCAAATAAGTTACTTAGAAAGAATATAATTAGAGTAAAAGAATAATATAATGTTAGACAATTGAAAAGTTGGTTCAGAATTTATTGTAACTTAAAAAAAGTCCAAAAAAAAAAAACTTTAAAAAAGCAAATCATCGCGTCGACCATCGTCGAACCATGAATGCACGAATCCTCCGCTAAGCCCAAGTCTTTTGTTGCGAATCAAGCAATTAGATTGGATCTTGCAGGTGCAATCGCAATTAGCGCGAGTATCGGCTGACATTATCTGGTCGCGCGCCGCTGCCGCATTAGCATGAAGCCGCGAATATAGAAATAAAGAAAATTAATTAAAGCACGCCTCTTTCTCTCTCACTCTCTCTCTCTCTCTCCTAACCGCACGATGGCTATCTAAATAAGAACTTGGCGTGACTCTGCATAACGTCTGCAATTCGCTCGTCCGCCCTGAACACCGGCTGAAATTTTATATAGGCTGCTTGATGGCGAGATTCGAGGGCTGGACGATTAAGCTTACATCTGCGGATTACTTCAAACTTCTTTGAATGTTCGATACTGATTAGGGCTTTGGGTATTCGGTATTTTGAACGTTCAATTTATTAGATAGAAAAACTTCAAAAGATTTTGGTAAAAAAAAAGAACGATTAAAAATGAGCCTGTACAGAAAACGATATCGTAATGCAACTTGAAATAGTTGAGCTATTACTTTGAATTTACACATTATAATTCACTAATGAAAACGTTTTTTTTTCTAATAAAAACTTTTTTATTTAAAAATTAAGTAATTGCAAATAACAATAATAATAAACTGGCTTAATGAAAACGTGTAAAAATAGCACCTATTGTAAACCTTAAGCAAATATCTAAAATGAATAATTTATCTAGCCAAACTGATTTCTCGAATCAAACCGGAACTCCACTTTCACAACTCTTCTTGGCGGTTATAATAAACGCTGAATTATACCTCTCAAAAGCAAGCTTCTACCAAAGCTCCGTCAAAAAGCGAGCCCTTTTTCGCACACATCACGGCCTTGGCCTTCCAATAATTCGCGTCGACGATCGGCAAAAAAGCCCAGGCAGTTGTAGGGGTCACAGTCGCGAGTCTTTGCGGCGGCACGAAATTAAATCACGTCGACGTCGATTAGCGTTGACAACGGGGCGACGATTAAGGAAGCCGCGCCGTGTAATGACTGCCGAGTGCGCCCGGCAATTTCATTGATAATATTTAAATGCCGGCTATTAATGACGGGCTCTCTCGGGCCCGCTGCCCGCCGTGAGGCCGATTCGTTTATGCGCGATGCGCTGGAGGGCTCGCAGATGTATATCTTGGCGCTGTTTCGAAGGCTGGTCGAAGGGATATCCCATGCAATTAGTGAAATTTAATTGACTTTTATTTAGATTTACGTTTTTGCGTTGATTTCCTTTTTTGTAAGTGCGAACAAGCGGGATTGGAGTCTAGCTTCCGTTAAAAATTTTTTGCTTTGTTTCGAAAGGCTAAAGTAGGATTTCGAAAGGATCAGATATTTTTAATGGCTGCTGTTGTCGTAGATGAAATTTTAAGATGTCGACTAAAATGTGCAATTAGTTTTTGCTTAAAGTTCAAATGTTGAAACGCAGACGCAATAATTTAAAAATACAAATTGTTATTTAAAACGAAAGAATCATTTGCATAAACTCCGATAAGAAATTATGAGTCGAAATATGACTTAAACGAAGATATAAGAATCATTTAAATTGTGATAAATGAAACTTCGAAGCTTTCTCGGTTAATTAAAAAATTACAATCTATCTCAGTCAAGCCCTATTTAACTTTTTAATTTTTTTTTCTATTTTTCTCAATTATGAGAAATCTTGATAAATGGAATTAAACAATAAATAATACATTAGTGCTTACAGTATGAAATCCAATCTGGAATCTGATCTTATATTCGTATATTAGTTTGATTTTAATGGATTTCCACAATTCTGTTTTTTGAATGGAATTGCTTAACAATTCAACTGACTAAAACTATAGCTGTGCATTAAATTCTGTAATTTAAGTAAATCTTGTTTCAAGTAATTCACTGCATTCGTAAAATATAATGCAGTGAAACATGTAATGCTTAATGATGCCGACAAAGTACGGTTCTTTCTCATCATTAACAGTTTCAAAATAAGTGAAAGACATCTTTTATTTATTTCTTTCTTACTTCAAGTGTCAGTTGAATAAGAATGTTTTGCAGAAATTTAGAAGAATTAACGAGAGCTGTCCTTTGAAAATTATTTTATAATTTTATTCCTTGTAGATCTCTAAAAATATATAATATTAGGTAACAATTCAAATTCATTTATGCAATTATTTAATTTTTCACACAAGAAAAATTTTAACTCCTGTATCTTATGCAATTAATAAGTAACTTATGGTATATCATTAGATTTAATAAAATCAAATTATAGACTGACCAAAGTATATCAGAAGCTATCCTCTTACAAACAGGAATTGCAAATTTATTTATTTCATAAGCTCTCCAAAATGATTTTCTTCAATTAAAGAAGATTATACTAGAATACTTAAAAAAAAATATAAATAATCACTCAGCTATAACGATTCCCAACTCGTCCATTTGAAAAGCGAATTTTCTTGAAAAATAATTTAGCAAAAATATTTCCCGAAACGATCTGAATCATAATTTTCGCGACTCGACTCTCACTTAGCGACAAAAACTACCGTAGCTCTCAAACTCCCGTAGCCTCGGAGAGCCTCGGAGCCTCGAGGCGAGAGGCGTAGCATTTATCGGTGAGGCCCGGTCATTATTTCATCGAACTCTTTCATCGCCTCGTGGCTAATCGAGGAAGCTCCAGCTGCTCGACTTTGGCAACCCCGTTCGCCGGAAGAGGTCCCTTAAAAATCGGCCCCGGCTCCTTTATTTATTAGCGCGGCCGAGTATTTCGGGCTCTCGCGCTGCAATTAGAACTCTCTTTCTCTCTCTCGGCCGAAGGATTCATTTTTTCTCGGGGCCCCGGTAAATTTCAGTCCTCGCCGCGGCGGTGATCGATCGGGGTTTTGTTCTCCGCTGAAGACGTCGTTTGTTTATCGAGCGATGATTTAGGGCGGCGAGGCCCCTTATCGAGGATCGATGCATCATTATCTCGCGCGAGAAGCGCCTTAAATAGTTAGAATCTTCGCGGCTGATCGATCGCTGTTGATTCTGCCGAAAGTTAAACAGGCGAGCTTGATGATCAGTCGCGTTTCTTTCTTTTTTTTTTTATTGGCTTTTCGTTGGCCGCGGCCATTCAAATTACACAGCATTAATCCGTTGTTTGATTTTGGTCGTGGCTGGTTATTTGCCGAAGGTGCAGGCGGTCTTTTTTGTAATTGTAATCGTAAATTTAAGAAGAGGCGCTGTATCAACATTTGCATCGAAGCTTATCAATATTTGTCTTGAAAAAGAAACTATCGATATTTATCTTACTGTGAAATAAACTATTATGCGTTGCACAAAGATTAAAAGAACTTGTGAATTTGTTTTGGACTATTAAAAATTAAAAGCTTTTTCGGTTAATGTATTTAAATTTAAAAATCTGTTAATTTAACCAGAAACCTTGCTTTTTTCACGACTGAATCGAAGCTTAGACGAAAAAAGCATAATATTCTTAATCTGAAATGAAAAATAAATGAACGCAATCCCACATAAACCCACAACGACGAGGTACTAATGAAAAGTTTCCATTGCAGGAAGCTCCCCCGGCGGCGCTGCTCAAAAATCCGCGGCCGGCAGAAAAGTGGACCGGTTCGATGTCTCCTCGTTCCGCGGCGCAACGAGTCAATGCGGCTTCCCAGACGGTGCCCTCCTCTCTTCAAAGCCATGCGGCCATAAAGAATCAAAATGCAGAAAAGGCAGCGGCATCGGACGAGTATTCCAGCAGCGTCAACTTTTTCCGTCGGCTTTGCGATTTGATGTAATCTAATTGGATATGAAATTAAGTCAACGAAATTCCGGCAAAAATCGCCAAGCCGGATGAAAGGAAGAGAGAGAGAGAGAGAGAGAGAGGAGGCTCGAAGTAGTCAGCGGCTCGATTTGAAATTTATATTTCTCCGTCATCTTTTTCCCCTCTCTCTCTCTCTCTCTCACTGGATAGACGCCGTACGGCCGAGGAGAGTAGCGCATAATTGTGCTACTGCATATAAGCGGTGTGTGCCGTAGTTTTTGCCGCCTCCCGAGACGCTTGTAAAAGCGAGACGACGACGACGACGACGACGACGGCGCTCAAGGATGCAGGTGCGAGAGAGCGGCGAGCCGCGCGGCTTATCACCGCGGCAGGGATTATCGGCATAATGCGTGCGCCGCGCTGCTCGTTTCTTCCAGTTTCCATTTTCTTTGTTTGCCCCGGCCCCCGGATCGCGTCGCGGCTCTCCGTGCTTTCCCACGGGGGAAAAATTCATCGTTATCGCCGACGACGACGACCGCCGCCGCCGCGCGGCAGAAACGAATGTCTGTATCGGAGTCGATGTTAATGCCGCGCGCGAGACGCCGACTGTTTGGGAGATTAATTTCCGCGGCTTTTATACTTTCGCTGCGCGCGCGCCCCGATGATACCGCGCACCGGCTTTTTCTCGATTTCTTAATGGGGGAATGATCGCGCTCCTAGCCGTTTCGATTTTTAAGCCGGAGCACGTTGTTCGATGGAAATGTATGGGCAATTATGGGGACTGCGCGCTATACGCTGCGGATAAGTTACTGAAAGGGATTAGTTATAAAGTGGGTCTTGTATCGTTTGTCTCGTCGAATAATGTAATAGGACAATTGATTTTTTAATTTTCAACAGTGCTTTGCGGTTATATTGTATTATCGGAAATGCGTTTTGTGATTGAATTGCTTTTTGTACAATCAGTAGAATAATTTTTGTAAAATAAATTGTCCGACAGGTTTCGAGGAAATTTTCCAAAAACGATGTGTTATTTGATAAAAATTATTTTTCTAAAACCACAAAATCGTCTTTCTTCTTTAAAAATGAAAATTCCGATTCATTTATTTCTGCGCACCGCGCAATTCTTTCCTCAAAGTCCAAAGTACAGTTCGATCCCAGACCCTCTCCCCCGCGCGCCTTTTCACTTTCGTCCCGTTGAATCGTCCTTCGCGCCATTTCGTAGTAGCGCGGGTAATAAACGCTCCTCGCATTCCGGGCGCTCCTCCCTAGATTTTCAGTTTCGCCGCGGAGCGAAAGCCACCTCCTCGGCCATCGGTACTGCCGATGAAGACGAGGAAGAGACTCCGCGCGCTGCGCGAAGGAGGAGACGGTTCGAGGAAGACGGATGACGAAAGAGACTGCGAGAGCAGCAGCAGCAGCAGCCTCTCGGACGGCAAATGGGCAAAAGGGATTCGTCGGGGAGCCAGGGGCCGAAGGAGGCAAACGACGCAAAAACTGGCGAGCATTGTCCGTTCCCTTTCAAGCCGTTCCGCCGCCGGCGGCGAAAGCTGCATACCTACCCGGGGTAGGGAGGGATTTGATTTTTAAATGCAAACAAATCTACATCGCGGCCAAAGGCGAGCCGCCCCGGCCGTCAGTCAGTCCGGGGGGAGAGACAGAGAGAGAGAGAGAGAGAGAGAGAGAGGGCCAGACGCTCGCGGAATGGCTCGCGGATTTTTTCAATCATCTTATATGCTACTCCCCTTTTGATCCGTCGGCACTGCCGGCTTTGTGGAAGAGCGAGCCGCGAGGAGCGCCCGAAATAATGTCGACGATAACGAGAGAGAGAGAGAGAGAAAGAGAGAGAGAATTGTCAAAAGGAGTAGTCGCTTATGCGCCGGGAGGATGATGCGCGCATGTCGAGAGGCTCTCGGATCGCCAACAGCTGGCCCCGATCGGAGCCAAGGAGATGTATTGAAATTGGGATTCCTCGCTCGCCGTGGATTCGCGGGAAAAAACTTGAGACTCGGGTAAAAAGACGAGCGGCGGGGACGCGAAAAAGAGGACGGCGACTGCTTTCTTTGCCAAATTAAACGGGTATAGGAACTGATTTAAATGGAGCTTTAGGATTTACTAGTGAACGTGCAACGAGATTCAGAAAATTATCGGCAAAGCATAACGTCTTTTTCGAGGAAGATAATTTAACGCGGAGCAGCAAAAAAAAAGTACACCGACGCGAGTGCTGAAAAGCAAAATTAAAGAATAAAACTCCTGCAATTGCTCGTATTATCACTTGAAGTAAAAAAAAAAAAGAAACCATCAAGCGCCGGCGATAATCTGTCAAATCTCGATACGTCTCGCGGCACACTCGCCGTCCGAGAAGGTGAATCGGAGCCTCGAATAGATCTCGGCGTAATTTGCCCTGTGACAGGTCCGAATGCAACTGAACATCCGGCCGCGGCTCGCCCCCGTCAAAGCTCGTAAGTTACTCGGCGGACTTGCCGGATGATGATATAGAGTGGAAGAGGGATAAAGGTAAGAAGCAAAACGAGCGGCGGGGGGAGGCTCGCAAGTCAAAGCGGCCCGAGAGAGAGAGAGAGAGAGAGAGAGAGCCAGAGTTCAAGTATATAAAGAGCGGCGGAAGGGGAGGGGGGAGAGAGAGAGAGCCGAGGATGCAAGACAGGACATAATTGCCGCTGGATTAATGAGACGGCATAATTGCACGATAATCGCCGATCGTTTTATTGCGAGCGGCGCGGGGCCGAGTCGCGTATTACATTTCTAAGCGTTTTTGCGCCGGGGCTTTAGCTGGAATCGCTCTTCTTGGACTTTGATAGGCAAAGTATTCATTAACCTTTAAGAAAATCCGCTTTAATCGGCAAGTTACTTTCAAGTTTTTCTTTCTCGATTGTTGATTAAATGACGTCTGGAATTTTATGTAAAATTGATTGTAATATCGCGCAAGAAGAAGGCGCGCTTATCGACTCGGAACATAAATCTTCTCCAGTATGATAGGTAGTTGAGAAATGACAATTGCTGAAGGGTTAATTGTTCCGAAAGACGAGCGAAGCCAGTTCTTAATCGTTAATTTGGATTGCTTTTAATTGTTCTGGCGAACCTGAAAAACGAACCGCTGCGGTGCTTGGCTTACTAATGTAATATACACAATTCATCGACTCGAATCAAAGTAGTGGTGTATAATAATGTTACTATGTATTTTTATAATTGAACAAAATTTATTCTAAATATTGATTAATAAAGCAAGTATAACCGATCAAAGCTGACTCCTTTCCTTTCAATTATTTACTAAGATATTAGAATATTCAGCATCGATGCCATTACAAAACAATTCCTAAACCAATCGCTAAAGAGCGAGAGACTCGCGCACTTATTAATTGCTGCGCAATTCGAATCGCAGCTCCTCGAACCATCTTACGCGCAAAGAGCGGCGCGGATTACGAGCTGAATCTCCTAGTCTGGGACGCGCGTCGCTCTAAGGCCTCTCTTTCTCCAGGCCTCGGCGTTTCGCAGAGATGAGGACTAAAAAGCGGAGCAGCGTCCGCGGAGACATTTAAATGACGTCGGCTCGTACGACCGGTCGACGCGCCGAGCAGGAATAACTCAGCGGCGGCCGTCGCCGTCGCCGTCTTTCTCCGGAGCAGCAGCGGCTTTTTGCTTGATTTGCGCTGGCTGCAGGAAATACGTAGGTGCCTCTCGCTTTCGGTAAAAACACCGGAGATCGGAGCCGCTTTAGCATACAATAATAGAGACGGGATTTGGTATTTCGCGGCGAGAGGAGAGAAGCTTTAGCGGAAAGCCGTCGCCGGACTGCTTTATGACGTGCATCTGATCGCGACGAGAGGTAAAAAATTTTTCGGACCTCTCGCAAAGGGAGAGAGAGAGACGCGGCCGGGCGAATGGATGCGTAAAGTAGGAGGTTTTTTATGGCGGAGAACGTAATGAAC
Source organism: Ormyrus pomaceus (assembly GCA_900474385.1). NCBI lineage: Eukaryota > Metazoa > Arthropoda > Insecta > Hymenoptera > Ormyridae > Ormyrus > Ormyrus pomaceus. The sequence continues at coordinate 19,268 of UCOM01001889.1, forward strand.
AAACATTGAAAGCAGCGGTAATTGGTCGGTATAGGTAAAAAAATTTTACTTATGGTACTTGCGGGAGAAGGTTGGAATTAAAAGGCAAAGGAGAGCTTAAAAAACTTTAATATTGTTTGATTATTTTCAAGAGTTCGTGATTCAGGAGAAGAATTATTTACAGTACGTGGCGTACTAAAAAATTTATTAATACAAACGAGTGGTAGAGACAAATAATTTGTTTTATGGCGACTTTTTAAATATCTAATTTAATTTTTTTTACATGAGTTTTATCGATCTTTTTATACTGAGCGTTTGAAAAAAGTAATAATTTTAACTAATTTTACCGAACGTTATATTAAAAGAAAAAGATTCAGTAATAGAAATAAAATTTAGTGCAGGTATAAAAGCTGCGTTTTTAACAAAAAAATCTAAAACTGTTAAAAGTCACATAATTACCATTAAAACCCGAAATTCCTTCCTCTGCCCCATCGAAATTTCAGCAATGCCAAAAAGCCTAAAAACTCGGGCAGAAAATTTTTTTCCGGCAAGCTCGCTCGACTTTTTGTGATGTGCCCTCTGCGGTGTGGTTAGCCTCGACCGGTAAGCGACGACGGACGGATGGACGCCGAAAGAGAGAAAGACCGGTGACATCTTTGGGGGCGGAGGGGGATGCTAATCAGATGCCGACAGCGGCGGCGGCGGCGGCGGCGGCAGCGGCGAGATGAAAGCAGCGCCCGGCACACGCGCCACCGTCGAGCCGCTCCAGATTTGAATAGCGCGAGATCCACGAGAGCGATGCCTGCACCTTCCAGATTCTTCTGATGGGGCCGATCGACGGATCGATCCTCTCGCTTTGGCTCCGCTCCGCTCGGCTCTATTACCGAGAGGTGATTTTAGGAGACGTGTTTTTTGTCGTTTGGGTTTTCAATTATTGAGGAGGAGGCTTCACTTTTGGAACTGACTGAATTGTAGAAGAGATTCTCGATTCGTTTTGCGAACTTGGAGAAACTTGTATTTTAATGTTAGATCTTTGTTAATTTCATCGTGTATAAGTAATATAATATAGTTAATTATTATTTTGAATTTTTTTGAAATTATATAAAAGAAAATTATAAGTAATTATATTGATACGGTATTAGAAAAAAATTTCTTTTATATGTAAAACAATGCTTCAAGTAAATATGTATATTTTATGAGATACCAGAATTCTGAAGGTGATAAGGAATGTACAATGCGCATAACTTAAAAATTGCAGATTTATTTAAATACCAATCTGCCTGAAAACTTTGAAGAATAATAAAATGCCTTCTCTCCGAAAAACTTCTGCCGATAAATTATTCATCCCCGAGTTAAAAATATTTATGAAAATTACTGTAATGGCCTAACAAATCATTAGAAGTAAGTGGAGTACTGTCAAAAAAGTCTGGAACCGGCTGGAAATAAATAAATGGCGGTAGCCTCGGAAGCCCCGTTGCAAATTTAGCGTCGATAAATAAAAAAAGCAGTTTCGCGCAATGCGAAAAAGCCCCATACCTAATCCCGCAAAAAACCGTCAATCAGTCAGCTCGGGGCCTCCGCTGGGCTCCGAAAGGCCCTTTGCGCCTCTAGCCGAAAGAGGCGTCGGCGTCGGCGGTCGCCGCCGCGAGAAGAAAGAAAAGATTCGTCGATCCCCGCTCGTCGATGTGCAATAATAATAAAATCCGAAAATTATGACGTTTCGCGGCGGCGGCGCGCGAAACTCGGGGCCTCCATCCTGCGGCGTCCGAAAGCAAGGAGAGAGCGAGAGAGCCAAGCGTGCGCGCGCGCGCGCGTGTGAAATAAGCTCGCCGAGAAAATATATTGCGTAAGAGAGAGGAAGACCGCGAGAGTGTTTCCGAGCTTGCTCTGGATGTACAGACCGAGGAGAGAGTTTGCTGCACGCGTTGCCGCGGGAATGGGATATTTTCACCGGGCAGCTGTGCGTAATCGGGTCATTTGGAATTCGTGCGGAATGTCTTTAGTTTTTCTTTAGTCTTTGGATTTTAGCGGAAATTTTTGCAGAATTTCGTATAAAACAACTTTATTATTTGTAAAAATTATTTACGAAATCAATAATGATTGTTTATTGGATTAGATTATTATTCGAATGTACATTTTTTGTGAATACCGATACGATTACTCAAAATTTCATTGTTATAATTTTAATTAATTTTATACACTATTTACACCAAATTATTTAGTTATTCACCAATTTTTTTTAGAATTCTACAGACAATAATATTATTGATATCTTGTAAGCATAAAGTAAAAGTATTTCGTTTTAATAATCCTCAAACCTTTTGCATCTCGAATTTCGCACAACTCGAAATAAAATAGCTTCACCGAATAACCCAAAGTCGGCAAAAAGCAACGATCGCAGCTTTCTTAAAAATCGCTCACGCAACAATACCCGCGAACACCTCTATCGCGCAGCGAGCCAACTTTCCTTTTCACCTGTACATCCAGAGCAGAACAATCCCTTGGGATCGGTTTCGGAGGAGGAGGGGGGAAGGGGGGGGGGACTCTTCGTCCCGTCCGTCGGAGGCATAAAGATGTTGTTTGAGGCGTCGGACACCTGTGTGCCTCGGCGCAGATAGAGCTTCGCTCTCGAGATAGAAAGCCGCCGTCCCCTTTTCGCGGACTCCTCTCTCTCTCTCTCTCTCTCTCTCGCGCGCGCTTATGTAGATATAACACGCGGCCAAGTTATATATGTGTATACGTAGAGAGAGAGAGAGAGAGAGGCTCTCGGGCGTGCGTGTACCCTACATTAAGATGCGCCCGCTGATAAGGGCCGACTTTACGATCTCACGCTCGGCCGATTCATAGCCCGGCCAATGCCGAGTCGTTTACCGGTCTTACAGCCCGGGCCGGCCACCTCTTCATCTACGTCCGGCCCTTCCATTTTATGACAAGTTCCGAGGCCTTTTTATTTTCGCGCCTATAGCGCCCCCTGATAAATGCTTTATGCTCCGGGGGGAGAAACAGAGATATCGATTGCGCGCGAGCCGCTGCCGCGCGCCGAGATTTCTTCCTCTTTCTTTCCTTTTTTCTTCTCTCTCTCTCTCGCTCTTATACTCCCTTTTTTTTTTGTTCTGCTTTGTTGCTCTATAAAGTTTTAGGGCCGCCGCGTGCCGCGGAATGCCGCGATTCTTCTTTATTGGATTGCGCAACGCGGGATTATCGGGATTTACGATTATGCAAACGCTTCGTATCGACGACCTTCGAGGGTTTTGCCCGTTATTGCGTTTCAATTTTGGATTCGCCGTGTTTCAGATTTGTGTTGTTTCATTTCCTCTTTTTTTTTTATAAACTTTAAATTTCTTTTGTTAAGTTTTTCAGAGTCAAATAATACTGGTAGCGCGTATTTTCTTCAAAAATAGTTTCTCGTTTTATTCTAGATTACAAAACGTAAAAACTGTAAGATAAAAATTACTTGAAAACGGTATCATTCTTTCTTCAGAATGAAAAGATAAATGAGCTTTTATCCTGGAAATATTTTTTCGCACCTACACACCTCGTATATATCTGTAATATATATATATATACTAAAAAAAAACTCATGTTACACGTGATAATTGTTCCAACGGGAACGCTTTATTTATTTAGAATCTGCTTGTAGAATAAAACAAAATTTCGCATCGGCTATCCTTCCTAAATAACGATACGCTCGTAACTCGACGGAATACCACCGCGATTACAAAAATTGAAACTTTCCAAAAGGCCCCCCCATCCATTTTTTCCCCTCTCAACACGTCGTCAATTATGCAGAAAAAAGAAGCCAGTCTGTAATCTCTTCTTCCCAGGGCCTAACAGTAATCCATTACCCCGATCGGAAGGAAACATATACAAGCCAATAATACCGGCACGTCATTACAAAATCCACACACTCGCTCTCTCTCTCTCTCTCTCTCCTCTCGGCAACCCTCTCCTCTCGCTTCTCACGCAGCGCGAATTTAATTGTCGCTCCTTGCCCGGTGATTAATCCGGCTTGCGTAATTGACGTTTTATTCCTTCCGAATTGTATATCAGGCCAGAACAAGAAGGATGACACGAGCCTCCGCGGCAGTAAACCGGCTCCTCTCTCTCTCTCTCTCTCTCTCTCGCTCGCTCGCTCGCTCGGGCGCGTAAATCAAAACCGCGCTGCCCGCCTGTAAATCACCGAGTAAGTACACACCGCCGGGATAATTTACGCAGCCGCTTCACCTTTAGCGTGCTTATAGGCTCGTCCGATGCGCGCCTCGAGATTTCGGGGGAGAGAGGGAGAGAGAGAGAGTAGGCTCCTTAGCATTCCGCGGACGAGGGGTATAAACGTCGTTCAGCCGGATTCGCTGATTTCGAGGCCGCGATTGCGAGGGCAGAGAGATGTTTAACCGGGAGGCAGAGCTCCTCCTTTTTTCGTTTTTAGAGCCGGGCAAGTGCGCGAGCGGTTATCTGCAGGGTCTAATAATTATATTTACGCTTTTTTTTTTACCGGGGGATATTGTCGGCGCGCGGTGTCAGCGGCAGCGAACTGTATAAGGCGTCGGTGATTATCAATTTACGGCGGGGCGGACTGTCGCTGCTGGAGATAGAGTAATTATACAATGGCGACGGCGGAGTCGCGATTAGAATCGAATTCGCTAGGAATCGCACTTTGCCAGGAGGTTGAAATGATTTTTTTTTTTATCATAACATTATATGATTTATGCTTATCTAATATTCAAGTACACTACCCGAATTCCCACGAACGCAGAACTCGCGACGCAATTCTAGCGCCGATCCTCCAGTCTTTACCTTACAGCCAGAAGAGGCGAGGCGAAAAAGCGAGATTTAGAAGAGGGAAAGCTTTCTAAATCGCGGGGGGCGATAAAGAGTCGAGAGCGAGATTCTCGGGGCAGAGCGCGAGAGAGAACGAAATTTAAAAGCGTAAGAGCGCGGCAGTCGGGAGATCGCGATTCCCGGGGACACGACGATGCAATCGCTAAGCCGCGTAGACGTACATGCATGTAATATGTATATATGCGAGGGGACACGCGTGATTCATGCTTTTTGCGTGTGGCCCCGGCGAGCGTTACGCAATGCTTTAGTTATCGCTTTTCGGATTTTCGTTCCTTTTTGCGGGGGCCTCGGTAACCGAAGTTTTAAATGTTTTGGGCGGATAACCGCGGCGTTCGACGTCCAAATATTTACCGGGAGCAAGCAGATTTCATTCGGCTAAGCTGCGCGGACAACAATCTCTCTTTTCTCCACCTTCTGGCTTCTCCGTCCTTCTTTCTTGTAGAATCGACACTTCCTAGTTCTCGAGCACTGAGCTTGGAAAATAATTCACTCCCGACAAGAGAAAGCCCCCTAAGTATAAGCTCGAGCCCAGCACTGGGATCTCCGCGGCGATCCCTAAAAAGTGCTGCTCAACCTCGCGAATAAAGCAGACATCGGCCATAAAGCACTCGGACTCGCGCTCGAGTTACAGGCCCTCTCTCTCTCTCTCTCTCTCTCTCTCTCTCTCGCGAGCGCGGCTTGATTTCGTATTCATATTCTCGGCCGGCTGGCATCGAATATAAATACAACCCTTCTGTCGGGGCGACCTTCGGCTTCCCGCTGCGTGAGCGCATTATTTGCGATGCATGATCGCGAGAGAGAGAGAGAGAGAGAGAGGGAGAGCTTTAAACGTCCCGCGTGCATATAAAGGCCCGTCGCGTATGCACATCGGGGCCCCGGCTTATTTATCGGCAGCGCGCGGAGCGCGAGAGAGTTTGCGCCTCGAGCGAAGCGCGAGTTATGTCGCCGTTTTAAGGATCAAGAGGTCAGCTGTCGGTGCGAGCCCTGAGAAACACGGCAGCACAGTGCAGAGAGAGAGAGAGGCGGAGAGAGAGAGAGAGAGAGAGAGAGAGAAGCTTCTGCGGAGTGGGAATGCTTTCCAATAGAGGGGAACAAAGAAAAAGAGCTTGTGAATGATGAAGCGACAGCGCGGGATAAGGTGCGTTTGCCGCGGCGAGGTGTTGCTCAGGTCGAATTTATTATTTAGATGGACTTGGGAATTTTATAAGGGAGGAGGATCGCTTTATTAGCTTGCTGCAAGGAGAGCACGCGGGATTTTAAACTTTTTCAAAATCGAATCCGTATTATATAGGCTAGAGACGATAAAATGTTTCGAAATTTTCTGCAAAGGACGCTGATAAGTAATTTTCTTTTAATTCAGTTGAATTTGGACGAGTAATTGTAAAGTAAATGTAGCAATAATTTACCTACTCCCGAAGTTGATTGTTTACTTTATTTAAATTATATTCTGCCAAAACTGCAAAAGCAAAAATAAACGGTAGTAATAAAAAATTGTCTAAAAAGCAGAGAATTGAAAAAAGGAAGCCGCGGCGAATTTCGGGTAAATATATATGCAAGTGAAATACGGCTTTTGTGCAAATGAATTAGCAGCGTTCATTTTCAGTTGGGAGGGAGGGGGGAGGGGGGGTTAGCAGGTAGGCCCGTAACACAAGTCTTCCGAGGCGGACGTGGCGCTAACGACTTTTCGATCATTAGTTACCGAAACTACCAATACAATTATCGGCTCTCGAAATTTATTCCCTTAATCTTGCTGCCTAGCTTGTAAGGGATCCGCCGAGATTGCCTTGGCGCGACCAATTCCGAAAAACCTATTCGATACTTCCCCCTCCCGACGAAATCCGTTGTAAGCCGCCGCTGCACTCCTTTTTTCTAAACACTAATGGCCCTCGCACATAACACATCCGACCTTACTTCATTGCTTTCCACAAATTTTTCCCTCCCTTAGATTTTACGGGTAGGTACATTTTGTAGAAGGCGTTTTTTAAACAACTTTTTTTAAATCGTTCAACCTTTGCTCGAACGTTCGCTGTAATGCAGCTATCGCAAGTAAGTCTGTAATAGCGAAAAACTGCTGAACTCAATCCGAAAGCACCGAATTTCATTAAAAACCAAGCAATAAAGAAGCATCTCGAAAAAAAAAAAAAATCCTCCCAGCAATTCCCAGCAAGAAATAGATTTTCCCCGAACTCGCTTATCGACCCCTCGGAAAACAATCGCATCCATAATGAATCTGCCGGCCGCCGGAAAAAACGTCCGCGCCTCCCGCCGTCGATGATTCTTCCGAGACTATCGACAATTAACTTTCAGCGGCCATCCGAACTCGGCCCTCTCGCTCGTCGATATATATGCCCGCGGAGAGCGTCGCGAGAGGAGAAATCACGGTTTCCAGGACGCCGCTACGTGATCTCGGGCGTTACCCGCGCCGTTCCTCGGAAACGTGCGCAGCTCTCTCTCTCTCTCTCTCTCGGCGAGAGAGGGACTGACAATCGAGGGTGGCGTCCGGAGGCTGTGTGCCGCCGCTGCTGCTGGCGGCGCGCGAACTCATTATATTTTCCCGGAGCGTCGCGGCCAGCTTAATCAAGCCGCTAGCCGAGCGGAATCAGCAAGAACCCCATTAGTATAACCCCCCGCTTGTCACACCCCCCACCCCCGTCGGCTTTTTCTCCTCTCTTCCATGGCCTGGTTACTCTTTCTTCCTTCCCCGGGGGACTCATTGTCCAAGCTAATAACCTCAAGTTTTAATTGAATTTGCGAGCGCGCCCGGTATATCAACTTGCGCCGCTCATCTCTGATTGGACAGCTGGGCGCGCGCGCGCCGCGATTACTCACCTGGATGAGCTTTCGCGCAAATAAACTTCTGCTTAGGACTTTGCCCGACGTCAGCGCGAGGCGGGCTTCGTTTGGCGGCGGCTGGCCGCCGCCGCCGTGCTCGAGCTTTTATTTCATTAGTGCGCACACCTTTTGAAGCATTGTGATATTTTGTTTTGAAACTTTAACGGTTTTCACGTACTCGCTGGTTAGATTTCACGGGACCTGCCGGTTAGAACGATATTTTCAATTTGCAGCTTTTCGTTTAGAACAAAGTACCTATTATCTGACTCGTAAAACTTTAACTAAATCTACTATTTAGATGTCTTAGAAAAAAAAAAAAACATGAAGGTCTGCCTCTAAATCGCTGCCCCATTGTTTATTGAAATAAAGTTAGAAATTAAGCAAAATCGTTGCAACGAAAGCGCACGATCCTCAATCTCAGAGCAGCCGAATAAACGTCCGTTAAGCAGCGCTCCTTTCTACCTCTCCATTTAATAACAATTTCGCCTGCGCTCTTCCCTTTCAATTAGACACAGGCGCATCTGCTTTGCGGGGAGAAAGAGGCGAGTACCTCCGACTGTAGAACGAAACGAAATGAAACGAAACGGCTGGCAAGTACATTAATCGGCGGCCGGCAAAGGCGCAAGCCCCTCTTCCTCCCGAGCCGTTAATTGCGTTGCGTTATTGGCTTAATTGCACTATTTATGCGCTCGATTCGATACCCACTACCGTCGCACACAGGCAATTTTGCCCCCTCCCCGGCCTTTACAAAGCGCTTCGTGCGCCCGAGCTTTCGCAGCGGCGGAGAGCACCGCCTATAACGTGTAATTGATCCGCTCGAGCTCCGCGCGGCAATTATAATTCTGCGCGGTACCACCGGTATATATATATAGATATATTTTCGATCGCGAAATTTCCTTTCAGTAATTAAGCAAGCTAATCATTACTTCATTAGCCGGACACGTACGTAAAACGGAATGTTTATTAGTCCGCGGGGTTAAGATCTCGCGCGGCGCATCGCGTGAAAGAATCGCCGCGATATATCGGGGAGGCGGTTTTTTTCTCGACGGGGAAAAGTATCGAAGCGCGAGAGAGTACATAAGTATGCCCGAGCGATATATCATTTATTTATAGTAATATTTCAAGCTCTTTAATTAGCTATCAAATTTGTAATTTTGATGGGTGCCTGCGTATAATCGGCGGAGGCTCTCGTTTTACGTAATGATATGGTCTTTCGGTTTTCAATGCTTCCTGACGCATCGACTTTCTGGCAGTCGGATTTCATCATTGAAGCAGTAATCTTCTAATTAATTAACTTATTTATTTATTTATTTATTTATGATGTCACGGTGCTTTGGAAGAACAAAATTAATTGCTTATATAACAATATTACTGATAGAAAGTTGGAGTAAAAAATTCATTTTCACTAACATTTTGCTTGTTAAACAGTATAAAAGCCCTGTCCATTTGAATCGCGCTACCAAGTAATTTGCTCGTTAATTATAGTTAAATTATGTCAATTTTTAATCTCAGACCAATAAAATATCCAAATCTCTAATTTCTTTCGAAACAAATGCAAAAAAAAGAAAAAAAACAACGAATAAAGTCGACCGCGCGAAAGCCCCTCCCGCAATTCGCTCGGCAACAAAGCTCGCGCCCAGACACAGCTTCAACCTCCAAAGCTCCTTGACAGCTCGCGCTCTTTTAAACGGCACATGTCGCGCGACGCAACATGCAAGGGCCGCCGCTGCCGCCGCCGCCGCCGCCGCCACGGACGACACGCAAATGTGTCGTGTCCGCGTCATATCCTGAGGCACGCGTGAGGCGCGTGTGTGGCCGGTGCAGGTGCAGCAGCGCTGACAAACGAGCCGATCCGCCGCGCGCGTCCTTCGACTCCGTGGCTAAGCATGCCGCTCTGCCATCCGGAAGCGAGCACTTCCGCCGAGCGCCTTGGATGAGCGATGGCCTGCTGATGAGCCCAAAGACTTTCGCCCCGCGCGGCTGCTGGGCAAAGGCTTTTGCCGTGGTTTTCAGGTCTTGCGACATGAATTTTTTGGTGTTGAAGTTTTAACGTTTTGGGCTAGCGTTGTTTCGCTCTACAACTATTGAAAATGGGTGAAATTTTTTGGGTATAAATATGCGTAGCATTGCAATAAATTAATTTTATCACATTAATAAATCTTTGGACTTTTAAAACTGTCACTTAAACAACCCAATGAAAGAATTTCAAAGCTGCAATAATAAATCTGCATTGCGTTATTCAACAATCGCCCGAAGAATGCGATCCGTCAACAAAACATTCCCGAGCGACGGCGGCGCGACAAAAAAAGCCCGCGACGAAGCCTCGAAATTCCTCTTACTCCTCTCGAAACTCGACTAAAAGCGCGCTCGCGGTGCAGCAAGAGCGATAATCATTGAAAAAGGAACATCGCAATTCATCCGCGAGGCTATATGTGCGCGCAGGCCTCTCGCAATTAAAATAAGAGCTCCTCGCAGAATCCTCTCCTTCTGCGACTTTTCCGAGCGACGCGATGCTCGACAAAACCGCCTGCTGCAGTCGACTGATGCGGCCGCGTGTTTTGCGCCGCGCGACGGAGATGGAAATAGTCAAGGTGGAAGCAAAGCGGAACGACCCCGGCATAATTGCGCGACGATTATTCATTAAATCGCGTGTCACCGCTCGTCCGACGACGACGACGACTTTAATAACGAGGGATCTCGCGTGAGCGCTTTGGGAATTGCTCGATTCTATTTTCCTCTCCGCATCGAGCATCGAGATAAATCAATCGCTGAGGAGAGACGCTGGGAGCAAGCCGAGAAAGTGTTAATTGCCCGCGACGTTGACTCGGCGATCATCGGTGATTGATTGCGGCGTTGGGTTAGGTTCTGTGCTGCATGTATAATAATGACGGAGACGCGATTTTTCCTCGGAAGAAGATGGAAGGAAGATTGCTTACTTTCTTTCCGATGTAGCCAATTATTGGAATGACTATTTCTGGACAAAGTGCTTTTGCGATTTCGCTGAGCTATTTTAGCCGGTTTACATAACTTGGGGACGGAAATTTCAGTAAATTGTGATGTTAAAAACGAATTAGAAAGGCAGAATTAGATGGTGAGTTTATTTTTGAATAGTAAGAAGTTTGTTATACATTTTTCTTATTCGTTTTTGAGCAAACTACGTTGTTGATTTTACGTTATATAGATCAAAGTTGGACAATGAGTAAAATCTTAACCAACTCACGTAATTTTGTAACTTTAATTCGCCATCAATAATGGATATACCGAAAGCAAAAAAAATGAAATTTTACAAGGGAATCAATCAATTCGCAGACTCAAATCTTATCTTCAACGCACAAGACGACAATCTACCCGACGAACTAACGTCCAGCCTCTCCTTACGAATTCAGTTATAAAGCTTTATCACCGCGTTAAGTACCGCGAGTCGGCCCGCCGCGGCGCTCGAAACAGATATCAATCGGCGCTCGCTCGTAAATTTGATCTCTCCGCTCTCGGAATAATAGCAGCCTCTAATGATCTCACATCTCGGCACTTACATATCCCGGGACTTTTATATTTTCATCAAAAGCCAATTCCCAACCTCGGCGACAGTCGCCATTTACGGGGATTTCGCCCATTACCGCGATGCTTGCCGCGAGCATAATCAAGGTGAGTTTTTCCGCGCGTCTAACCTACAGAGTTCCAATTCTCACGATCTCCCTTATGGACAGGCGCACTCCTCCCCCTCCTCCTCCCCGAGCAGGTTTAGAGAGAGAGAGAGAGGGGGGGGGGACGAATGCGCGGCGATAAACGCCGATTCGTAATAACAATTAAGCGCAATTAAGAGCCGGACAATGCTGGCGCTGCCTGCGCGCGCGCGCAAATCAATCCACCGCCGGAGAGTTTATGATATGAGCAAGCGTGTTCGACAAGCCTTTGGGAACGGGAATTCAGGCGGCTTTTTTCTATAAACTTGTAAATCGTTGCGAGGTCGTTCGTTTTTATGGGACGTGGAATTTCTGTCCATGCGAGAAAATTAATGCAGCTAAGGACAGGCTCTCTCTCTCTCTCTGTGTTCTCCGTGTTGCAACTCTATTGCTCAAATATAGCCTCCACGCACCGCGTGTACGTTCTCGGGCTGAGGTTATAACGATGAATTATTTTTGTTTAAAGATGCTTGGCTCGTGCTCAATCTTTTTTGCTTTATTTCGCGAGGAATGTAAATTAAAAGTAATGCTACGGTGGCTTGGTTTTGTAACTTGGCGAATTAAAATCGTTGCGCGGATTAGAAAAAAATTAGAAATTATTAGCGCGTTCGCGAGGGAATGTACCGTCAAAATAACAAAGAAATAAAACATGTTACATAAACAAGTAATTCTTTCCGATAAACCAAATGATGGAAATGCAAAATTATGTGAAAAATTTGTCGGTCCATTTCAAATATATCGCATCGTCTCACCCGTTATATTTGATTTAAAGGACGACAATAATACAATTTTAAAACATGTTACATAGCTCCCGAACAAAAATAAAAAATATAAAGGAAACTCGCGATTTTTTTTGTTTCCTCGTTTTATTAATTTCTTTTCTTTTAGATTATACCTCGTATTTTATTTTTAGGTTTTATTTTATTTTTAAGTTTTCTTTTCTTTTATTTTTAAGTTTTATTTTATTGATTTTTATATAGCATTAGCATAGTTAATAACCGGTATGATTCCAGACTTAGCATTTTCGGCCCCCAAACGCCAAATTGTACGTTTATTAGATGACGGGAGGATGTACGAGGGGAAAGGGAAAAAGAAAAGCATGAACAGTAACTAATTTTTTAGAACAATGCGTCCAAGATTTGCACAGGCGTTTTAGCAAATTCGAAATAGAAGTAGAGGAATTGCAGGAAAAACAAATGATCTGCGAAGCAGAAAATTAGTTACTTAGCAAAGTCTTCGGTGAAGTCTTGCCGAATCTAGCTAGAAGGGAAACCTCCCCTAGTGTTTATACGCTCTGGACCGTTTCCCGGATTCCTCCGAATATCTATAGGGGTATCTTTCATAGATTCATTGTTAATAATATAATATTATGAAGATGCGCTAAATTATTAAAAGCAATTAGTAAGCTACATTGTTAGTCTGAACTTTGCTGTCCAGGCACTGAAAAGCATTAAGTCCAACAACCCTGTCTATCCAAGACACAAAAAAGGAGAAAGAAAAGAGTTAAAATTTTTTAATTTTTCAAAAGCATATTGCTGAACGCAGTCAAGGCGAGCACGTTTTGGGTGGATTGCAATATCCAAAGGCCTCGCTTCTAATAATCTACACTTAAATAAAATAAGTTATTGTACGTAGTATTACGTAATTAATATGTATATTTTTAATGTATATTTTTCTGGTTTTTAAATAAATATATACAACTCGGAAGTGAAAATGCATGAGGATGAGAATTTAAGGTTATGAATGATGATGAAAGTTTTATTATTTTTTATTAGACTTTATGCGTCCAATTATTTAACTAATTACAGTTAATTATTATGTTAAAGGTTAAACTGGATAATCCAAATGATGCAGAGTTGCAGCTCTCCAGATGACGTTCTAAATGAATTAATTAGCACAATTAATTATAAATTAAACTGTTATAAGATATCACAAAAAAAACTGAAGAAACTTCAGAAAACATCCCCAGGTAGCCTGGTAAATTATTATTTTGTTCTAACCTCTTGTCAATTACCAGCTGTTCTTTCTATCCTCTCTCTTTTTATTGTAGAGCAGCGATATATAGCCGCCAGTGTTGGATAAAGTAGTCAGTTGAGTTTAGGTTAGTCAGTTCATCAGCTGAGGTTACCCATGCATTGTAAACATGTGGAACTTCAAAAGCAGATACCTTTTATTGATTTAAAATTTACAAATAAATTTTAATTGTGCCTGAAGAAGAACTTCAATTGTCAAGAACTTTTTATCAGATAAGTTATTTATTATTCATTAAAGAAGTAAATTTAATTTTTTAAATATGATTCTTTGTGGCTTTATCTTTATGTCAGATTTTTAAATTTAACTAGCGAGGGACAAGGTCTTACAATTAAGATAAAGTTATTCTTATATTTATTTTAATTTCTTTAGTTAAAATTTGCAAGTGTTATGAAACAAGTAGGCAAGTATTATGCTAAAAAGTTGATTTTTTAGCATTAAACTTAATGCGTCAAAAACCTTAATTAAACTTAATTAAGCTTGATATGCATAAATATAATGCATAATAGCTGTAATATACATATTGCAATTATAGGAAGTGGATACAGAAGAAATGCAAGGCTTAAAAGGAGAATTTGCGGTGGTTTTTGGTTGTCTCTTTTTTTCAAGGGTCAATATTTACCTGAAGAAGAAAAATTTAATCAGGTTCAATCATAGGTAAAGTTATATTGTTATTTTTATTTCTTTAATTTATTTTAATAACCCTTTCCGGCACAGCGGGTCTCCCAGGACCCACCTTTTCCTACACACTTTGTCGCTGTTTCGATGCAGTTTTTGTACGATTTATCTAGCGTTTTTTGTAATTTTATGATCTTGATATGTTACAGAATCAAAATTCATGTAATAATTATTTATAATTTTTGTTACTTTGTTTATACAAATAAACAAATACAGAAAAATCACCTTTTTTCAGAAAAAAATCATTATTGAAGAAACTTTTAAACG
>UCOM01001890.1:0-33586 GCA_900474385.1 Ormyrus pomaceus
AAAAATCGAGCGTTAGGCCGAACGGACGCGGCTTCCTTCATATTTTAACATTAGAAAACATATCCCAAAGTTACAGGAAAATCCGTTACCCATATGTCATGTGTTCTCCTTGTAAGTTGCATTGTTTAGATTTCAGAATTTTGGATTTTGGCGAAATAATGAATATTAATAATGTCGATAATTTTCGGAGTTTCGTGGAGATTTTGGGTGTTTGTGTGAGTGGATGTTCGGAAGTTTGTTATTTATTATATTATTGTTTTAAATATATGTGATTAAAAATTAATCGAGTGTTTGAAATTATTTCTCAACCCTATGCAAATTCGTGTTGATTGGCCCGATCAACTACCGGTTCTGACTACAAATAAATTAATTGTCAGGTGCGTGGGCATTAAACAAATTGTTTAAAAACGCACCGTGACACATGATATTTTATAAGTTATCTAATAATCACAAAATCACAATATTTAAAAAAAATTTATTTAAAATTAATACAAATCAATTAGATGCTATTTAAAAGACTCACATACATAAATTTTTAATTAAAATCACATTCGTAATCATATATTCATCGAAATCTATTCGAAAGGCTATAAGAATCTCGGATGCCGTGCTAAGCCGCGATTGGCTCTGATTTTCCCGCCAAGAATCTAGACGGTTCGCCACGAGTCTTTCTCTCCTCCAGAAACCCTCCTGACTGGCGCGGCAACTGTGGGCGCGCATCCGTCAGGCTCTTTTCCTATTCTTTCCTCGCGCTTCCATTAGCACTTCTATTGTTCCCGGCGAGCTCACTCCTTTTTCCTATCAGCGGACCCTTTTGTTCCTCTTCACGCTTTGTGAAGACATCATGGGCGGAGACGGATTGAGAACGCACTTTTTTTTGTGCATGCAGAATTTCGTGCCGAAGATGCGAATGTTAAGGACTTTATTGATGGCGTCTTTTGTGCCTCGAGAGAGACGCATTATTTCCCGAGCATTCAAGGTCTTTAAACAAATAAATTTCAACGAAAAATAGTGCTGAGCCAGCAAAACACGCTTTTCTTTAGCTTGGGAGGTCAAAAGATGTATTAGTATTTATTTCTCTACCGTAGTATTGGAGTAAAATATTTTTTCGTCGACCGCAAGAGTGAATAATATTTTAATAATTTTATTGAGTTCTCTATTGTTGATAATAAGGAGCCTCTTTAAAATATCAAATGAAATAAGATTTAAACTATTGCTTTTAAGGATAATATTTAAGTACTTTTTTTACAAACGAGTGATGAACGTGATTGTATTTGATTATTGTTTTAAAACATTTTTAAAATTTTATTTTCATAACAATAATGTATATATTTATTTACTTAAAAATATAAATAAATCAGCAATAATATAAATATACTGTAAAAATTTAAAAAATATGATTTTACTGTTAAATGATACCGATTAGAAAGTTGATCGTTTTCGCTTGAATATTTGATCCGCTTGATTGTATCTCTCCGAGAGCATTGAAACCTAATTTACCAGTAGCTTGAACCCACAGCTTCGGCAACTTAAACAGAAGCAGTAGAGCGCACACTCCGCAGAAAGCCAACTGGTGCGCCAAGGCGTAATAGATATATCGACAGGGCAATTAGCCGCGGAAAATTAATTAAATGGTAGCGGAGGCCGCGCCAAGGGCTTGAACCATCTCATTTGACTACCGCTCTGTGAAATTGGCGAAACTGCGCGCGGAGAGGCAGCATCCGTGGGAAGCGTCATCCCTCGCCGAAGAGAGCGAAGGCTTCAATTACACGGACAAGCAGTCGCTCGTTGCGGCCGCCTAAACGCACCGCATTTAACGTCGACCGTCGCTCGTAATTGCCGGCTTTCCGCCGCGTTGACATCTGATTGGTCACACTGGCCTCGCGTTTTCGGCTTCTGCCTGGCTTTTTCGTATCTTCTCGAGAGCCTTCCGACCACTTGCTTCTTCTAAATCTGCAGATACCGAGGTTGACGAAGCTTTCGGTTTAAAGGGACGTCTGCGTTAATTGGAAAAGATACATTTTCTCTGCTTGAAAAGGACGGCGCGGTATTTTTCAAATACTAGACACGCAGCTTTGTCAACCCTCAATTAAAGGTGGACTGTTGCTGCTTAATTGTGAAGTCAAACAACGCATTTGTTATTTCTTGGACTTTTAAAGGCAAGTTTCTTTCCTTTTCTTAATTAGCGAGTTGTATATGTATAATACATTAATACATTGCGATTAGCTTTTTCTAGAATTTTATTATTTTTAAAGCATTCCAACGTTTGAAATTATACATTTTCACACAATACTTTTCTCACTTGCGACTGCATACTTCACGCGGCATTCCGTGCGACTGCAACCCACCAAAGATTTCCAAAAATCCATAAAAACGCTACAATGTGTCTCTTTCTAAGCGAAGAACCGTAAAGCCCGGCATTCAGAGGAAGGCGAACAAAGCTAAAAGTGGCGCAAAGTGTAGCAAAGTTATAAAAGCTCAACCAGAGCGTACATAAAACGGAAGAGAAAAAAACACCTCCGAAGTTCTCGCGGTAACAATTAGCGCAAACCCTCGGGTCTTCAGCGGTCAAAGGAGCATAAAAGGTCAGCGAGAAGTAGGTCGAAGAGCGGAAAAAGCCGGCCGGAAAAGAAGAGCGAGCCGTAAAAGAAGTTCCCGCAAAGGGGGATATACGCGTCTGCCGCGAAGATCGAGAAAAGCAATAAGGACCTCCGGATTTTTTGGAGAAAACCGAGCAATAAACCGGTCATAAACTCGGCGCACTCGTCTCTCCTTCGTCCCAGAGCGGGACTCGCGAATGCCTTCCTTCCTCGCCGGGCCAAAGTATACTGTCTAGACTGCAGGAGCCGGAGTCAGGTAGAGCATGAGAATGGAAATAGCAATTTGGGGGCGAGACCTGTCTCTCGTAAGAAATGAGAGGGAGGGGGGGGGGGGGGGGGGGACTCTGGACTTAGAAAAAGTGTTGCCAGGGGGATGAATGGGTGAGGTGTGGGAAGCGCTTAGACGTCTACCTGTGGCTCGTCGGAGCCCCCGGAGGCAAACACAGCGAGGAGGAACCTGCCGACTATCCCATTCTTCTATATCGCGCTCCTTGCTCTTAATTCTTGGACGATGTCTTGTATAAGACCTGCTCCCTGCTCGGTCTCTCTCCTTCAAGGCTTCCCGATGATAGATTTCCTCCACTTCGGGGAGAAGCCTCTCTCTCTCTCTTTTTATCCCCGCTTTTTCTTCTTCCGACCAACACAGTTCGGCTCGCAGAGAAGAGGCCTTCCTTTCGCGCGAGTCCGGAGGGAAAGATCAGTCGAGTGGTCAGTGAGGTCTGTAAATGAGACCGACGATAAATTTCGGGGGATGGGATCTCGAGAGACGGGGCTTTTATTTTGACCACTTTACGGAAAGTAATGCCAATCTCGAGGGTGGCTTTGTACCGATCTTTCTTTAAGGTCAATTTTTGCCGGGCCCTGTCAGGAGGAATGCATGGGAATTTCCCGGATGTATTGAGATCGATGTCCGTACAAATTCTTCGGCAATTTTCTCGCATGCTTGCTGATTGCTCCGTGTGAATTTAAAGGGAAAATGCCGAACGAATATCGGGTAAATTCTTAATCTATATGCTCGATGGCAGTCACTGTAAGAATTGTCCCAAAATTGACGTCATTATTATCTCATCTGAAATCTGGAACAGTAATTATGCAAATCAGTGGCATCCTTCCCTGAAAACACAGAAAACCCTTAAAGAAAAGACTCGCCCAAAGTCACCCAAAAAAAAGTTGTAAAATTTTTTTATCAGATGTGAAATTTTCGAAACAAAGTCCTCGAGCCCTACGTGGCCTCGGCCACACAATATCCGTGGCCTCCTCAGCGAGAGGCCGGGCAATTTAACGAGAGAGAGAGAGAAACTGCGCTCATTGTGAAAAGTGGCGCAACGTTAAACTGCGAGGGAGAGACGGAGAAAAAGAAGAGCTTTCTGATTCTCGAGAATTGATGAGACAAAAACGGGGGCCGAGTCCGAGGAGTCCTGGGACGATCCGGACGGTGGGCACCAGGAATGCCGAGGAAGGATACGCATTCGGGAAAAAAAAATCGAAATATGCCGCGGGGGTTGTCTGGGCGGTGATCAATACGGAGATCGAACTTTGAGATAGTTTGAAAGGAAAGCTAGTGCGGTTGATTTAATAATTAGGGAAAATGATAGTGTGAAAACTATGGGAACTTTTTTCTGCTGTCTAATTTTTAAGTCAGAGAAATTCAAAAATATGTATGCCGCTCTCGATTGTCACGAAATTTTTTATTATTTCAAAACAATAATACTAAATGCAAGTATTAACAATCTTCTTTAATGCTATTTAGTGCTACAGTTCAAATTTACATTAAATAATTTATAATTTTTTATGACGTTAAAAATAATTGTTACATATGCTTCAGAAAGTAGTAACAACTTACTGTAATTATCAAATTTACTGCATTGTGGAGGTTTACAGAATGAAAGAATTCTTAAGTAGTTTAGAGAGATGCATCTCCCCAATCCATTTTCGAATATTTCGGCCTGTTTGTTCTCCTACTCTTGGATTTAGCGGGAAATGCCTACACTCTCCACACGAGTTACTCATCATAAAATAGATATATTCTTCAGAAGAAAGCGTTCACAATGGGAGATTTATGTACGTTTTTCCATTTGAATCAGTGATTTAATTCTAATACATTTATTATATAATACTTGTCTACTAAAAAGGAACTGATTAGCTTAAAACGAATACACAATTTTGACGAATGAATATAGTAATCGCCTCCAATGATTCCATCATCGTTAATTCACTGAAAAATCACATCGAGTCTCGAAATCCTAAAATACTAAACAGTAGTATCTCTCAAGGGAACACGTGTGCTAACGACCCAGAAACCAGAGCCTGAACCACGAGCCCGTCATTGAAATTTCGCCTGGAATCAAAGAAAACTCCCCGAGCAGCTCTCAAGGAGCGTGTTCTGCCTCTGCTTCTGTCAGCCTCTCACCGAGATCCTGGCTCTGTTTGTTCTCCCGCGACGGTTCGTGTGTGGCTTTTGGCGGGAGAGCGGCGCACTGCTTCCGTACAGTTCTCGTCCCTTTCCTTTCCCTTCTCGTTGTTCCTCTTTATCGGGTTATCCATGAGAAAAGGGGAGACGCTCTCGAGAGCGGGGAATCTTGAAAAATTGAGGCTGAATGGGAAGGATCTCGAACGTGAACCAGGCGGCGTCTGAGTCTTCGATAAGCTTATCTTGTTTTGTTCTTTTTTTCTTTCGCTTCTCTTTGGTTATACAGTTTTCCTTAATCTCGTTTCGTCGACAGCGGCGCCTCTTATGAGGGTATCGGCGCTTTTTGTCTCTCGGATCATCATAAATACGTAACAGCCCGTACAAGTTGGAAACGAATTCCTCTAATATTTACGAATAAACCAATATTTGCCCACGAAAATTTCTCGTAAAAATAAATTAAATTTACTTGGGATAGCGTATTTGCATCTACAGTACGAACCTTATGGAATCCGACGAGTGTATAACTGAATCCCCACCGATTAATTATAACGAGACAATTTACAAAGGAGCGCGGCGGCAAGTGTGGGCATTGTTTTGGCCACTTCCGTCTTTCTCAAAAATTACTCGAGACAAACAATAATACGATCAAAGCGGAAACACTGGCAGGTCTCCGCTTCTCTCGTTCTTTCTCAGCGTATCCGAGCACACATATATACCGGAGAAGAAACCCGAAACAAAAGCCGGTATGTAGGCAAAGAGCCTTGAATGCTCGCTCGTTTAAAGGGTCTCTCCTCGGTCTTCCCAGAAATTGGCGGGAAAACGCCGAGGCTTACGCACCCACACAGCCGAGCGGGCGAAAAGCAACTGGCGAGAGTGTGTATATTGACCCGGGGGCCCCGATCATCATCTGAGGAACACGTGAGACTCTATTTTTCCAAAGGGAGAGAGAGAGAGAGAGAGAGAGAGAGAGTGGGAGGGTCCGCGGACAAAGGAGCCAACGAGGCCGCGCCGAGCTGAGACAAAGCGAGCAGATAAGTATCGGGGGGGCGGCGGAAAAAATCGCGGAGACTCCCTTCTGCGGGTCGCGCGATCCATCGCATCCCCCGGGGGGAGGCGAGTCTCCACCTCCTCGGGACACCTTTTCCGCGGAGGTCCGAGGCGCTAATTGCGACGCTTAATCGTAAAGAGATCGCCGTGGACGGCCCTCCTCGACGGAGGGCTGCTTCTCTCTCTTTCTCTCTCTTTCTGTCAAATCATTTAATCATCCGCTCGGAGGCTTTTCTATATGTATATACCCAAGTCGGCGCTTTGTGTCTCGGAGGCGGACGTGTGAAAACTAGCTCGTCGATTTTTCAATCTCGGAATTTTTTCCGAGTCGGTTAACCAACTTTCACGGAAATCAAAATATTTGTTCTTTTTTTTTTAAGGCTTTCCTAATGAATTTTATCGAGCCGATCGGAGATTTTGTTTTCAATCTGTTTAAGGATGCTTGAAAAAATACCCAATACGATTGATCAGATGTTTATTTAATATTTCGAAAACTAATATTTTGTGTTTGGATACTTCCTTTTTTAAAGTCTATTTAATTGGGCTATTCAGCCTAATCCGGGCACGAAGAATCAGGTGCCTTTTTCACAAGGTGCACCTTACCGAAGAAAAGCGCGAACCGCTTCCACTTAGCCATTTGTCAAAGTCAGTGAAAACCAATGCGATATCCGAAGGCGTTCTATAAATCCGAAACGCAGGGGGGAGAATCGAGAAGATCCTCGAGGGAAAGTCAAGGATCCCTTTCTCCCCCGTCTCCTAGAAGAAAAAAAGAAAAAATGATAATGTCCTGCACGGCCGCAAAGTCGGCGATGCTCGAATTCCTTCGCGGACGCGACGATACATCAGTAAAGAGCGGAGGGTTCCGCTTGTTTGTTGTCGGCGACTGGGCAGGGGTAGAGGTATTAAAAAAAGCCCGAAATATGCCCAATACCTGTGACCGAGCTTCCCTTCTCCGCTTTATCTCTCTCTCTTTCTCGCCTCTTGCCCGCTTCCTTCGGCCCGAATGCGTGTTGCTGTTGTCAAGTCGGAGGAGCGCAGCTATGCGTGTGGGAGCGGACCTCGCCGAGATGAGATGAACTTTTTACGGCGAAACGTTACGTTTTCTGATGCCCGAGCATCGAGGAGGGCTGGAGGAAGGCAATTAGAGAGATAATCACGGATCCGCCGACTTTCGAGAGGGTGAGAGTCTCGACGCGAGGAAAATCTCTCAAAGAACGAGTAGACGGGGGGATGATGATGGATTATTTACAAAGTTTGGGAAAATTCGGTTTAATCGATGGAATGCAGTGCCGCGGACGTTAAAGTCTTATTAATCTTTTATAATGCATCGATGATATTGCCCGTTACGATTGCCCATTTTTCGCAGGACTAAAACGCGCAGCACTTGCAATGTTATTATAATAAATAAACCATAATGCAAAAAAGACTTTAAGATGTCCCGATCGAGCAAACGAGCCTGTTTATCCCCCGTTTGTTTTCAGCCGAAAATTGGCACGTACACTGTACAGCCCCAGCATCCGGTGTTAAATTCGAGAGAGCGGCTTTATCGCAAACATTCCCGGGCCCGGAGAGAGAACAGGAGAGCGAGAGGGACAGAGCGCGCGAAGGGGAGCAGATAAAGGACCCCGTCCCTCCACGGGGGGAAGAGAAGAGAGAGCGGAGAGGGGCGCGGGTCGGGCCTTTTAAATCCGCCGCAGAGCGTTCGTGAGCTGGGATTTAAAAATGGCTGTGTGGGGCCCCCGGCTTTCCACCAGCGGCGCCGGCGGCGGCGGCGGCGGCTCAGCTGATTCATGGGGCCCTCGCTTTTCCGTGAATCAGCTGAGGGACCTGCTACGATTCTCCCGCTCTTTTTTCCGTGGCAACAGAGACCAGCGCCGAGGAAGTCGCTTTGCGGGGTGTCGGCGGCCCGGATTCTTCTCGCTTTGGAACGTCAATGAGTGTCCGCGATTGGCCGCTGGATAAGGGATCGTATCGCTCTCGGCAATCGGCGCTTTTCTCTCGGTTTTTGCTCTTGCTTTCTGTCCAAATTATTTTCGACCTGTACTGCTCATTATGGCCATTTAACTTTTCCCTTTATGCAAATTCGTTACGTTTGTTGGCCAATATTCTAATTTTAAAGGCGGCTAATGAATTGCGACAGTCGTAAATATTTGTTTTACCGTAACATCATTAATTTCGTCAATCTGTTTTAATAAAATAATAAATACTCCCAAAACAAAACGCAACTTGTTGAAGCGTTTTTGACACTTTATAATTTAATCATGATTTTTGCTCAAGAATTTAATACTTTTCCTTTCACCACGATATTTGTGCCTATATCTAACCACATTGAAATATTTTCCGCGATGAACGGTCGATTAGATAAAACTGTCACCATAACTCTTCTTTACCGGAAGCGTAGACTGCTCGTATTTTAAGATTGATCTTTCGGTATTCACGCAACATCTAATATAAAACACAAATGTGATCTTTTTCCTTTGCTTATTGCATGCATATCGCTTGTAGATTATTTAAACATATTAATTATTTCTACTACGATGAAAAATGTCAATTTCTTTGTCGAATAATTTTCGCACAATAAAAGAAAACACAACAGCGGCTGCTTCCTTTTCGGCATTCTAATGTCACCTGACAGCGTTACCTTCAATATTTTCACTCAGGATTCATCAAAGAAGCAGCTCTCACGTCCAACTGCGCTCGGACTCTCCCGAAAAACAGATTTAAATCCCCCGACAAAGCGGAATTTGCAATGTCAACGTAACGGCAGCATCGCAGCCGGAGATTCCCAAAAAAGGGAAACTCGATACTTTTTTCTCTCTCTGGGATCCCCGCGGGCCAGAGAGGGCCCGAGAAGGGAAGGCGCGCGTTTACGCGAAGACAAATTCTTTGTATTCTCAAGATCTCAAGTGGGACAATATATCGCGGGCGGTAGATGACAAGGAAACGGGGCCCAAAAAGCCCAGCTCTCCGACTCCGTGCTTCCTGCTCCTTTGAGCGCTCTCGCTAATTCCCCGAAAACTCCCTTATGCAGGAGCGCCGAGTCGTCCTCGGGACATTAACGATAATGCCGGCTCGATTATTATGTTGCCAGTGTGCGAGGAGAGGCCGAGCAAAGGCTTGAAAGAGTCGCGTATAATTATGAGCTATGGGCGTCGGCTGGGAAAAGGAGGAACTGGACGTGCCCCGATGAAAGGGCAAGTGCGATCGGCGAAGCTTTGTGCCGAGCCGAGAGCGGGAAGACGCCGGTTATTGAGGAAGGATTAGATCAAGATATCCGAACGTGACTTGGGGCCGCATAAGTGCGGGGCACTTTCTCAGTTGAGTCTCAATTTTCCGGAGATCTCGGCTGATTTCCATTTTTTTATACATATCGACTTCTCATTCTATCGCGCTGATTCCCTCGATAATCTGCGATAATTCTCAAAATTTCATGCGTCTTTGTAAAATATTTTCCACGTGAAAAAAAGAGAACCTTTGTCGTCTCTAATCTTATGCAGCGAAGAAGAAGTTAAAATTCTAATGAGGATACTTCAAATTGTTTTTTCGTCCCCGAAATTTTTCACCAGCCGGAAGCTATTGTTATACATCTGTTTAACTTAACTACTTTCTCGTTAATCCGAAGATAAGGAAAAAGGCGAAAGGCTAAACGGCCGGCCCCGGGAATGCAAATATAGTGGCGCTCTGCTAAGAAGGCAAAAATTAAAACTATACAACCTGGCTGTTTGTTATCTTAGACAAATATCTGTGAAGCGCAAACAAAAAGAGAGGCCCCGGGAATCGGTGCCCGCGCCGCATCAGCTGACCGGTTCGCAGCCCGACAGTCTCTCCCTCTCTCTCCCTCTGGCTGAGAAAGCTAGGATTTCCAGCGGACGGTCCTTTATAGACTCGGCAAGTTCTCTCTCACGGCCCTCCGAATTCCTGTAACCGCACATACACAAGCATCCTCCGAGAGAGAGAGAGAGAGAGAGAGAGAGAGAAGGCTCTCCGGGCCGCGCTGGCATTTAAAAATGGCGGCGCGCCGTCCCGCCAAAAGTTCCACTTTGAGCGGGAAGGCGCCGGGCTCCTCTTTCGGCTCCCATAGACTGAAACGCGCCCCCGGGACCCTTTGTTCCACCGGCGGGCATCAATGGCCCACGCAAATCGACAAAGAATTAACGTTTCCGCAACGAACAACGAGAGCAAGGTGTATTTCTGCGGATTTCTATTGCTGTACTCGAGCCCTTGCGCGGAACTGCCTTTTTCTCCCATCTACACCGGCAATTCAATGCCTAATTTCGTTGCTGATTAGAAAGCTACTCGGATTATTCCGGCCTACCTTTTTGCTTATTCGGCTCTTTCGAAAAACTTTTCTTGTTTCGGGGCCTCTTATCTTGATCGCCGCGTGATTGGCATTTAAATTTTGCTTGATTTCGAATTAAATTATTTCTCATTAATTAGGCAAGACTTCAAATTAAATACCTTTTTTTTATATATTACAAATGGCAGTTTTTACAGTTGTGCGCGATAAAGACTACATTTATTGAAGTCAAGCAACCACTCCAATAAAATCTTATAAAACATGTTATAGGGGCAAACATAAAAAGCAAGGGATTGAAGATAAACTAAGAAAGCCCGCTTCCTGCAATGAGCTTGATAAACTCGCTGTATCATCACTTTACTTCAATTTCCACAATCAACACAATACGTTGTACATTTTTCAAAACACTTAAAACGGGCCTACTTCAGAATCTACTCGCAGATGCGTATAATAATGAAAATAAAAGCAAATGATTTATCCAATGATCCCTTTAACAAAGCCTAATGCCAAAGTGTGGGATAGCCAAGCGCGACATTGTATATCCAAGTGGACGGCGGTGAAAAAACTTTCTTTTCCAAATCTGGATAATCTTTTTATCCTGATAAGATCGAGTCCGGGCGAAAAAAAGCGCCGTTCCTCTGCCCCCTCGGCTCCTATTTTGCACTAACGGTCAGTTTAACCTTCTCCACATCCTCTCCATTTTGTCCGAGCCCCCGGTCCATTATCTCCCTTCTCGCTCTCTCGCGGCTCCGTCCGTGCGAAGGTTCCCGGGAAGACTGAGAGACGGCCCAGGGCAGGTCCTTGTTTCCGAGAAGGCTCCCGCCTGCGCGCCAGTCGTCGCCGACACTTGACGCGATAAACATGCCCGGACCAGAGAGAGAGAGCTGCCCTGCACACGCAGTCGCCACTTGCCAAACACACACAGCCCGGCGCGCATCGCCCTCATCCATCCCCCGCAAAAAAGGCTCGTGTTCTCGGGTAGAAAAATTGCGCCACGCATCGAAACAATGGACCCCGGAGGAGAGGAGAGGAGAGGAGAGCTACCCGCTTCCGCTCCACGTGAATCGCCACTGGCGGCGGATGCGAGACAAGAGAGAGCGCCAAGCGGAACCCCATACGGACACATTCAAAATCATCAATGAAGCAGCAAGTAAAAGCTCTCCTCTTCCGAGGCGGTTGCCCGCGCCTCCTCTCCTCTCCGCTTTCAATCGCCGAGATTGCTTGTTGTTTTTTTATGCTCTTCTTTTACGCAGAGGCGCACTTCGATCCGAGCGAGCGGCGCCTGGAGAGGAGATATTTTCCGGGACGCCGAGTAGCCGCACGCGCGGCAAATTTCCGAGGCCCGAGATGCCGAGCCTCGATACGGCCGATTATCAATTAGAGGAGCGAGGCGTGGGGGGGATTAAGCGCCGGGGAAAAATAGACGTCAACTGCTTCAGTCCTCGCTTCGATTACTTTCTATGGAGAGCGAGAAGCGAACCTTTGTCGGAGGCTGGAGCAAGCACGCGTCCGTGCTTTGCGGAACGGTCAATGTCGTTATTTCGCTTATTTGGCCGTGCTTTATCGGGTTTCAAATCGAGATACGGAATCTCTACTTTTAACAGCACTTATCTTGATAAGCAGTCTGGATTTCTACAAGTTTAAGGAAATTTAAATTTATTTAAAGTTTATCTCTTCAAAGATAATAATGAACCAACAATTATTAATATAATTATGTAAGTAAAATCTTACTTTGTTCAGAAGCTACTTTTACTTTTCGGAAAAGGAAGAAAAAAAAAGTTAAGTTTCCTCGGCGGCCTGCCGCAATTTTCCGGAGACCCGCAGAGCCATAAAGTGCCTAACAGCCGGTATAATGACTCGGGCTACCTGGGGAGTCCCGCAGTCCGACCAAACTCATGACGAGCGACTTCCCGTGAGCGGGCCTCGAGCCAAGTTTCAAGCGCCAAATCGCGTCCGAGCAATTGCGCATTTACCGCATTTACCCCTTTCGGCATCGATGCGCGCGCAGATCTCGTTCTCGGGACGGGAAAAGGACGGTCGCCTTCGGGCATTGTCTCCTGTATGGTGTACATAGTGGACGGTGACCGCGCGGCGCCTTCATTGTTTTCGATTGTCCCTGGGCATTGTCAGCGCGTAGATGCTGCGGGAAAATATAGGAAGGAGAGACGGCCCGGCAGGATCGGTTACGCGGCTCTCCGCGCCGCTCAAAGGCAGGCGGCTCCTCTCCGTTAGTTCGCCTAAATGTAAATGTATACATGCGCCACTGCTCTATACCTGTAAGCTCGTCAGTCAATGGGCCCAGGATTAATGACCTTGAATCCAGAGACCAATAATCCTCCTATTTTCGAGCTTTGTCCAGGCCTCCCTCCCTCTTTCTCTCAGTCTCTCTCTCTCTCTCTCTCTCTCTCTCTCTCTCTCTCTCTCTGTCTCTCTCCTTTGCTTTCTTTCTTCGCTCTCGCGGCTTGGCAACAGGTTCACATGTCGAAGAAGCCGAGGCCGGGGTTCGCTCCGACGGGGGAGGTCGAACGTGACGATTGCGTTTTTTTCTCTCGGGGTTGCTTATTCCTCCTTTGGCGTCTTTGCCTTTTTAATGGACGGAATATCGAGAATTCCGAAGAAATTCTTTCACCGACCAAAAAAAGAGTGTCGAAAAAAGGCTCGCCGAGGGCTTGGGATAATATTGTAATAAATTAGTGGAAAATCGCTTTTTCCGACACTTGCATAGGCGGGAGGCGCTTATCGAATGGTTTTTCATGCGCTCGTGCCTGCGGGAACAGATCTCGATCTCCGCGTTAATCGCTGTGACATCCGCGTCTAAATGACATTTAGTGAAGGTTAGGAGTATATATATATATAGTGTTCGAAAGTATTTTTGCCGACTCTTTAGGTCACAGCGTGCATTCTTTAGTTTTCTTCTAATGTTACATTAACTTTATTAAACCATCAAAAAAAGCTTCGTTGGATCTAAATAAAATTCTTCTCGAAATAAGTGAAAAATTAAAATGAGAAATTAATACGAACATAAAAATCCCCATTTTAATGCTACAAAGGCGATAGGCATTCTTATCAAAGCAGGAAGCCAAACGCCTGGCTTCCTATCGCAATCAGCCTCAAAGATCGCAGCAGAATATTTGTTTCGCCGACACCCACATAAGCGGGTAGGCCACTCGAAGTTTGTAAACACACATGTGCACGATATACGCGCGCGTCCTCGACTTCCGTTCCCGTTCTGTTCCAGCGTTCGCGAATCTCGCGATTTCCGTTCAAGCTCAAGGCCAAAAGCGACCGTTGCTCGTTTCACGCTCCGGGTGATAAATCCTCCTTCTTTCTTCCTCCCTCTCCTTTCTCTCCTCCTCTCCTCCTCTCTTTTTGCGTATACGTAATAAGTGCGCATCTCGGAATCGGCGTGCAGCAACTGCTCGAGCCTCCTTTCAAGTGCCACCGAAAAACTCGGCCGAGGCGTAATTCGCTCGTATGTTTATCGAGGAAAAAAGAAAAAAAGAGCGGGAGTACTGGCCTCGCGCCTCGGCTTACGTAATTGCAGCGCGCGGGCATTCAATCCACGTGTACAGGCAATCGTGCGATATGCTCCGCTCGGGACACGGCGCTCATTAAGGAAAACTGGTTTCACGTCGCGCCTAAGCACGTGAGAATTTCGGCCTCGGGGAGGACACACGTGTCAAGTTTGCGACGACGCCGCTAGACTGGCCCCGGGCTCGATATATCTGTCTGGCCTGCCTCCCCTTTTCTCTTTCTTTTCTCCCGCTATCCTACCATCTCTTCCGTGATTGCACTTCCAAGTGAAAATACCCCCTCGATTTTCCGGCCGATCCTTTCCCGAGTTTAAATATCTCTGACGTCGGATCGGATCGCGTCCGCAAAAAGGATAGATTTGTGTAATTTATTCTTTCCGAAATTCTTGTTGGGCCGATCGATCGAAATTAATGTCGCAGTCAATTGGCTGCAGTACTCGCATGTATAAGCACGATCGCCTCATTGAAACCGGATTATCTTTCGCGCGGTGCGCGAAGCCACTGTCGTTATGTAAATTCCGCACGCCTTGAAAACCCGTTCAATTTGTTGACACGTGTTGTGGCTTATTTTTACTTGACAAACTAAATGAAACCTGTTAATTGAGCGTAATTGACGCGTAACTGCCACCTTAAATAATTTGCGCTCTCCAGTATCTTCGTGCACCTGAGATCGGAATGCAGATACAACGTTCGAATGAAAACATTTTCTACTTTTCACGGAGCTCAATTTCGTAGAGATTAAAATTGCACAGCTCGTAAAAAAAAGGCAAGGTCGAGCGCGGTGCTGGAAGATTTCGAAAATCCAAAGTCCCAGCATTGGAGACCTAAACAAACAGCACGTTGAACTCGGCAAAAGTCGGCGGGAACGGTTCCGCAAACGCGAGCGGCCCGACTATACACCGAGCATCAATATCGAGCAAACGTCCAGATTCGAGTCTGTCGGTCAATGTAATTTCGCCCGTTAGAAGTCGGCTCGCTCGTCTATGTGGCCTCGGCACGGATTTCGCCGCTCGGCCAAGGAGATGCGCTTCGGCGTTAGTTGCCGGGCGGCGCGCGTCGTCGCGGTAGCGGTACATTAACCGTCTCTCGCGCTTCTCTCTCGGCTCCTCTCTTCTTTTCTCCCGCGTTCCTCGCGACGGTCCTCCTTTTTTATATATCCTCTCCTTTAGCTTTTGCCGCGCGCGCTCTCTCTCTCTCTCTCTCTCTTTCTGCGAGGAGGCCCCGCACGCGGACTCGAGCCATCTTTTCATCTCGCGCCCTTCGCCTCTCTCTCTCTCCCTCTGTTCTTCTTGATCTTGGGCCTGGGAGGCTTTCTTTTTCGAGGGTAGAATGCAACTCTCTCGCCCGGACGAGTAACGAACTCGTTCGCATCGAGATATCGATCTTTTTACGTTTTTTTGGCGCCGAGAGTCGGCCTTGTTTATTTTTCGTTTCTAAGTTATTTAGTTGCTTGGTATAAAGGTTGGGCCTCGGGTTGGGCGCAGAGAGGTCAAAGACTTATTATCCCAAATAATCAATCTACGTCTAATCTGCAAATATAAAGTTAAAAGTCAGTCGACCGAGTCTTTCCTATTTCAGTATCTTACTTTTAAGTAAATAATTTTAATCGCTTTATTAATTTACTAACAACGTCTGTAATGCGAATTATACACAGGCACATCATTTTAAAATCAATTTAGTTACATTTCAAATACTTCTTTGGGTCAAATAACTTCATGCCTTCATAACTCATTCACGTCATGCGGGTGGTAACAAAAAAAAAACGCTTTCAGATCGCAGTTTGATCTATTGATATACGTAAACAAGTTTAAAATGTACAGCATTGGCATTATGCATGACCACGATAACAAAAGCCCTTATCGTTTTCGGTCCACGGCATAAAACTATACGGCGCCAGTGCTTATCTCTGTTTGTAGTTTTCTATTTCGGACAAGAAACTTCACTTCCCCTTGCTTTGGAAAAAAGGCCGAACCCGACCTGGCATAAAATCAGTAACTGTATCTAACTTCCGCTGAAGAGTGGAACCTGCGTTTGAAAAAAAGGAGCCGCCCGCATCTATCACAATCACCATCTCTATCCTGTGAACTTTTTTTTTCCTCGCGTGACGGCTCGTACTCGAAAGAATTCGAGGGAAGCTCTCTCGAGATCCCGAATAACGACGAGGCGGCGATTAATTTCTCTCGAAGTCCCTCAAACGAAGTGTGGTGATGCGTCCAACGGAGGAGAAGAGTTTAAAGTATAAGCTTTCTCCCCGATGCTTCGACTTCGGAAATTTGATGAGGGCCGCTTTATAGCGGAGAAGCGGGTCTTTGTTGGGGGAGATATTAAAGTCAAATTTAGAAGATTTTTTTGTCAGCCCGAGATTAATTTAATTGATCCGGGATTAATTTTATTAGGTCAATTTTTAAGTCAAGCACTGTACATTACTAAGCTTTCCAAACTAAAATGTTTTACTGGTTTCCAAGACCAATAACACAATCAAAATCAAAATCATTAAGAAAAAAAAGTGCCCAGGGAGAATGGAAAGCGAACAAGTACCCGAATGAAGCCTGGCGAGCCCGAATCGCTCGCGACGTCGTCGGGTAAAAAGGGCATAAAACTCTCGGCCGGCTTGTACGCAAGTATTCGGTTCGCTCGGAGGCCTCGGCTGGCAACAACGGGCCGAGGCGGCGGTCAGTAGTGCTGACTCCCCGTGCTTGCACTTTCGTCCGGGGTCCGGTCGCGCGGCGCCGACTGGTCCAGTGCGCGCGCGCGCGCGTTCTCCGACTGGTTATGTATGAGTATAATAACTCGGACCGACAAAGGGCCGGGGGCCCGCCTGCCTCCTCGTCTTCCTTTTCTTCTGCCGTTGGCTTTGGCTTTGCTTTCTCGGCGCATCGCGCGCTCTTCGTCTTCTTCTTCTTCTTCTTCTCCTCCGCGAGAGTCGGGAGCGAAGGAGAAAGGCGCGCGGGCCGAAGACACTACCGAGAAGGATGCCCGGGGGTCGAGAATGGAATCGAATATTTGAAGTTGAGTTTTCCGGGCGCTTCTCTCTCTTTTGCCAAGGGCTTCGACGGAAAATTCGAGACTCCTCGAGGCGGCGGGTGGCGAGGGAGAGAGGCGTGACTTCAGCGGAATTTCTTTACTTCGGCATGTGGATGAGGTCTGTGGGGGCTCTCTGAATTTGTTACAGTTATCGTAATTGGAATCCATAACAGTTTTATTGTGGGCTAATAGCACAGCTATTTCTCAAAGATTTTTGTAAATTAGTTCCCGGAACGCGGAGTCGATAGAAAAAAGAGAGGTGTGCGTGCACGTCACGCGGTCCATCATTTTCGAATTTATTAATTTTAAAATTCGCGAAAAATGCAGAAAATTTAAAAGTTTTCGTTAGTCGATTGGAAAAAAGTTAATAAATCCTCCAAAATGTAAAAAAACTGTGCTAAATTTAAACTTGAAATTTCATTCATAACAAAGGTTGCGCAATACACACTTCAGCATCCAAACAAACGTTAATCCCACTGCAGGTAGAAGACGAAGAAGGCTCTGAAAAAAAAGATTAAAAAGGGGATGCGTGAAGTCGTCGTGACTCTTGCGGGAGGAGAGAGAGAGAGAGAGAAAAAAGCTACGATCGAGGCGAAGAAAAATCTCGGCGAGAGAAGACGTAAACAGACCCCCCAGCCGCGACTCGCATCTCACGTGCATCTCGTCTCGCCGGAGAGACTTCCCTCTCCCACTCGGCTTCAGCTTCAGGTGCATCTCGCGGTCCAATTTGGTACCGGTCCCACACGCATAAGGAGGCAGCTTCGGCCGTTTGAACCCGTGACTTCTCGGAAGGGGCAGTAAAGAGTCTTTACATACGCGCCGGCACCTTCTCTCTCTCTCTCTCTCTCTCTCTCGCTCTCCGCGCGCTCGCACACATATAAATTCCTCTTTTACCACGGGCCGCGCTCCCAGATAAAGAGCCGCGCGCCTTTTCACTCCGGGGGCTCTCTCTCTTGCGCCGAGAGTTTTCCCCGTAGGGAAAAAATTTTATTACCTCCGCTCGATGATGCGCCGAGACGATAATCCGACGACTTCGAATAAAACTTCTTTTTTTTTTCCTCGCTTCAACTCCTCGCTCTTCAGACCGGCGTGAAAAGATCACTTGCTGCTCGGCGTTCATTCACGATGCTTCTTTTTTTTTTGTTGTCGTCGGTCGGTTCTTTTATGGTTTGGTGTAGTTTGACGGATACTTAGCAGGCCCTGGTGTGACTGTGAGAAGGGTGAAGTTTTGTGGGAAAAATTTATTGCGCGTCAATTCTCCACGCGATGTTTTACTTCAGACGGGATTTTTAGCTTGTACCCGATTTGGGTCACGGTTGGTATCTTATATTTGTCCGAAAACGCATAAAATGAAGTACAATACCGATTCTCACGAAATTCGTTAGGTAGAAAGATTTTTAAGTAGAGTACATCTTAAAGGGATGAATTGCGAATATGTGTACTAAGGTTTTTTAACTTATATATACTTTAAAAACTACCATTGATACTGTCACTTATAATTTATTGAAAAATTTGTAGTACTGTAAACGAAATTAGTATTATAGCCCGCATTATTCTTGCAACAAGTCGAATTAAAGCGCACAGCTCTATTCTAATACCAAGGCAGATGTTTTGTATTAAAAATTTTGATTTATGCTAATGAAAAACATTGTAGAAAATAATGCCCGAAAGCAAACAATTTGCCAAAGTCATAAACCGTCTTGTTGACCCGTTGGAAGAAGAGCCGCGCGAAAGAATTCGCCACCCCGCAGCAAACTCGTGGAGCGCGGTATAAAGTGCCGAGCGAGCAGAGCGAACGTTGCGTCAGAGAGACCAACGACTCCCGCGCGCGCCAAAATAAACTTTCGCAATATCCGTCCGCGCGCCCGACAGATAGCTCGGCCTCGAATCAATCCTCGTCCGTCCAGCTTCTCGTTGGATCGGCTCCCGATACTCGTGGATCGTCGCGAAGGAAAATTCGAAAGCCCGCTGCCCGGGGGAGGCGCACATCTTGTAGACAGGCGCGTCACGTGTTGGCCACAAAGAATGCATTCACGCTCGTCGTTAGCGCGACGACAGCCGTCGAGCCGCCCGAGCGAGAGGAAGCGGAGTTCACATCCCGACTCGTCGCGAGTACTCGAGAAGATGCGCCTCCGCAAAGCCCCGCGCGATTCGTTGACGGAATACTGAGGAGCTCCCTCGGAACGCCGCCGTCTCGTTCGAGCTGCTCGGCTTCTTATTTTCAGCTCTTTTTTCTTTTCCGCTGACGTGATAAATGACTTTGAATATTTTTCGAGCCGATGATTTTCGAGATTGTTTCTTTTTTTTTTTTTTTTTTGTCGAAAACTCGAAATTTATCTTTGAGAAGGAAACTGCGTGTTGGCAGGTCGTTTCTGAAGTGGTCCATATTTTTGTTTCCTGTAAAACAAAGTGATGATTCAATAATAAAGCAGCCGAGTAATTAATTAAGGGACATTCATGCTGGAATTTAAAAAATTTGTTCTCATTAATATATGACTCTATTGAGACCTAGATGAAAAGTATAGTAAAACTGCTAAACGAAAATGGTCCTTTTTAATTGAAAGAGCGAAATATGAAGTAAAATCTAAATCGAATAAAACGAGCCGTCAATCACGTAGGCAGAAGTGTGCAATAAAGGTTCTAACGCCTCGTCGGTCCGTTTCTAAAAATAGACGAAAACCGCAAGAACGCCGGGCGAAATCAATCAGCAGGCGGCGGTCGAGCGTCAGACGGTCCAGGCATCAGCGATCGCGCTCATTATCAGCCTCTGCCCTCTCCCGCGATCTCCCGCGCCAAATCCCCAGTCCTCCTAAGCCCGCGCTTTCGGCCCCTCCACCGCTACCTGCTCCCCCGCGTAATACACGCTCGGCCCCCGGAGGAGGAGGAGGAGGAGGGTACATCCCGGGAGAGGAGAGAGAAGAGGCTCGCATAGCAACACGAGGACTCTCTCTCTCCCGCCGGAGGAAAATGTTCGGAGCGACCGTTTGGCGCGTGCACACACGCCGCACACCCGAGAGAGAGAGAGAGAGAGGAGAAAGAGCGCGGGGGGCGCGGATCACGTCCCTTCGTTCCCGCAGCCGGGAATCTCTCTCCTTCTCTCTGCCGTCTCTCTCTCTCTCTCTCTCTCGTTCGCTACGCGGCGAGGCTCTCAACGGTTTTTGCACGCGCTCCGATGCCTATATACTGGACGGGGATCGAGGAGTCGGCGATATGCGCCGAATACATAAATGCGATATGGGTCAGTCGTCTTTTTTTTCTTGACTTCGGGACGATTTTCGAGAAATTTTAATTGCCAGGCCTTTTAAATGTGGGTCGGCGCACGCGATTATTTATTGTGTCTACCGGAGAGGAGCTTGCGCTCGCAAACGGAGACTTTTATTGTCGATTTCGGAATAAAAGTTTTTCTTATCTCAACAGTTTCGCTCGGCATTTTTAATCTCAATGACGCGCTCGGATTTATTAATTAAAATCGCTTGAATACTGAAATAAAATATGTTTACAAATTGTTATCTCGTTTACAAGATGAAATATTAAGTAGAAATAGTAAGCTTCTACCAAATGCTTTTTTTAATATTCTTTACTTATCACACTGATATTGTGCATTGTTGTAATTTATTTATTATTAATTATTAATGGTACGTATTGTTGTACAGAAGCAAAAGCTAAAACTTCGTCATTACGGTTAGACATAAATTAACGAAAATTTGACTTTAACCGGCAAGTACCCGAGGAGAATAATTGATCCGAATGAAGAAAGCCATTTCACCGAGCGACAAAAGTTAAGTCGACTCCGGCGTCCCTCCCCCTCCTCCTCCTCCGCCTCTCCGGGCCGGAGCATTTCAAGGTGAGGCCAACGGATTCGCGTCCAGCAAAAAGAGGACCTCCTTCCCGGCCGTTCGATTGCGGCGCGCGCTTGCACGCATCACGCGATCGACCCGGCCGCAAATAATGCATCCTGCTCTCGACGCCGAGCCCCCCGGATATATATCTGCACTGGATGAAAGTCCCCTCGAGAGCCCCCCACTCTCCTTCCCCGCGGCATTAACTTTCGCAATTTTTTTATTGTTATACCCGGGCCGCCTCTGCGGTGGCTTTTAAAGAGATGCCGAAATTCATCGCGAACTCCGAGAGGAACCTCCAGATGGCCCGGCCATTCGGGCTATTTATTTTTTGAAGCTTTCATTCATAAAAATCTGCGTGGCCAATCTTTAAGCTCTAGCTCGGCGTTTTCCTTTAAAAATTGACACTTCTTGCTTTTTTGTGCACATGGCAAACTCATGTGCCCTGAACAATGTCCGAGTTTCTGGTGGTTCATAGACCCCTCCAAGGTTGAAAATAAAATTTATTTTAAAAATAAGAAACATTCAACCATTTTACTGCAACTGTTCTCCGACAAAACTGCCGGCAACACCAGCAACGTAAAGCTTCGTTAAAGTACCCCCCGTCATTACGCGATGCCCGTCGCCGCAATTGAAGTAACTTTGGAGAGAGCCCCGGCACTCTCTCGGCAAAGTCCAAAGCCTTCGTCCGCTCTCTGTTTACAAACAAGCCGGCGGTCTTCCTCTCTCTTCCGCTCTTGAATCCCCCTTTATCTCGTGCCCCTCGGGCCGCTTCCCCACCCACGCGGACCAGTGCCGGCCGGCCGCGTTGTGCATTCCCCCGCGCGGGAGAGCGTAAGCGCGCGCCCCCACCATATCGGCAGCCGCCGTCGACGGTTGAGATTTAAATTCCACTTGGTGTCGGCGCGCGGGGAGTTAGAGGCCTGGGAAACGAGCGCGACGCCGACTCTTTCTTTCTCTCTCTCTCTCTCTCCTCTTCTTCCTCCGTTTTCTCCAGCGCCGCGCCTCAATTTATCAGCAGAAACCGCTCCTCTCTCTTTCGCTCACCTCCCCCGTGGGGTTCCCTCTTTCTTTCTCTCTCCCGCTCGCGCGTAGTCTGCGGCTGATTATGTAGCCGGCCACGCTGCGTCTGACCGTTTGCGAGGTTTCTGCGCTAGGCAACAACATACATTTCTGACGCTTCCACGTAACGCCGGTTTAAAGACCTTTTAAATCCGAGGAATGCTCGTGTCCCAAATTGTAGAATATGCTTTTTTGACAATCTATAATTATATAATATTCATTTCAATTACTCCCTTTTTATCAATCAACGTTTTTTCTTTTTTAATAGGAGGTCGTGCTTGTAGTTTATTTATTACTTTTTTCAGTTAAATGTTTTTCTTTAAACTTATTTCATCAAGACTTTACTGCACGATTATACGCAATGAAATCAACTGTGACATCATATTTCCTAGGAGCAAGTGACGATTAGCACAAGTATGTATTGCAATATATTCGCCAATGTTAAAAGAGCGTAAAAAAACCGAATGTGTAACACTGCCGCCAGCATCAGCCACAGCAAATCAGGGCTTGTTTTGAATTCGCTTATCTGACACGAAACGTTTCATGCTCTTTGTTACAACAGTATAACACTCGTCGCAAGCTCGGCGCATTTCTCGGCGCGCAAAAGGCGCCCAGTCTTGCGCGCTCTTGCGAAACAGAGTACCAACGGTCAAAAGGAGCATCAGGGCGCCGGTTTTCCGCGTAAAACGCGTTCGTCATTCACCGACCGCAATTGTTGCAAACGCACACCTCGCGTTAACGAGATTCCGTTGAGAAAAGCGGCGAACGTGATGGACGAATAGCGCTCCCAGAGTGGGGCGTGCATGTTTCGTAAACGTAACCGGCAGATTACGCGTTAAAAGGCCGGCTCTCCTCTTTGACCGAGGGACCACCGGACGCTTACGAAAGACCTTTGCGGCCCGGTCACGAAGTCGGCCTTTTCTCAGCCCCGGGATTATGTTGTCGGACGATTATTTGAGGACTTTATTGGTAATAAACGGTTCCGCAAATGCGCTTTCGGTGTGCCACGTTGAATAGAACTGAATAAAAGGCGAAATCAGAGTTTTTCATCAGTTTCTCCGCTATTTTCACCAAAATAAAAATAAATAAACGTGTTAAAAGGCTGGTATAATACGAAGGTATCGTAAAAACTTTTTCTTTTTTATACCAATTGTCGCGTGGCAGCAAAATAAGTAAACACGAATTAAAATAAATTAATTAAACGCCTTTAAAGATAATTATAAACGATTTATTTTTAATGAAGCAGTATTGTTATTATTTATTTCGATCGTATTTGTGTGCCAAATTTCTGTACTCTTGACCTTAAACGCTTAAAAGCAGGTAAACACTTGTGATGTAATTGTTAAAATAGCCAGTCATCAATACACTTACTCAAACAAAGTTAAGTATGACACTAAAGAACTACCTTTGCATTATATTCGTTGCATTTCACTCGCATCTCTCAAAACTTGGTGTTTTTAAAACAATTATTCAAATTCGTTAATAATAAAAATTTTATAATTTAATGATAGTAATAACGTGATAACTAAAATCAGTTCATTAACCATTTAAAAGATGCTGATAAGAAAGTTATATGAAAGGTTACGTTGCATTTCAGATGAAAAAGTATTTGGTCTATACCTGTAGCTATAGCAAAGTAGGCGCGGTGCAGTTTCTTAATTTTCTCACGTTACCAGAAAAGTTCTCAGCCCTTTAAAAGCGGACCACCGTTTCCTTGCGATTAATTGCAGAGCGTGGCAAGGACTGAAAAATTGTGATGAATCGACTTCTCGAGGACTGAATGCCCGACTTTTCTGCGACACAAATTGGTCGCTTTTCTTCTAAGCTTGAAACTGAGGCCTACTTTTTTAATGGCCTCTGCCCAAAGAGAGACTTAATTGGATAGCGGCGAGTCGGAAACCTGTAATAGCGCCGCTTAACGGATTTTCACAGGATTGAGTCCTTAAAGAAAAATCTCCTTTGTCCTTTCTACGCATAAAAGCCCTCCCTGAAAACTTCTTAAATCGGATTTTAATTAATTTAAATACATCTCGCAAGCAAAGGGTACCTCTTTCAAATTTTTAAGATTTTCACGCAATAAAAATCTTCTAACGCCCACTCAATACATACATTGTCCAGATTTTTTTCTGCTAAGAATAAATTTGAATTTACTTAGATTTTCCTCGGTGATAAAATCTTTGTATTTTTCTCCCAAGATTTTTCTTCTCCGAATTCCCATGCTCCCGTCCGGACCTCAAACCCAGCAGAAGTTAAAAAAAGGTAGCAAAGTAATCAAAACTAATGTGCTTCGGGAGGCGAAGTCCGAGGCGTTTGAAGAAAACCAGTTTAGATCAATGCACGTACACACGGGAAACCCGTTTATATGTATATCTGTTGGCGTCGGGGGAGTTATAATAGGGCCTTTGTCGGTACTGCCCGAATCTCCGTAGGACCTTAATAGAAGTGATTGACTGGAAGGCAAAGAGAAATTCCTTACTTCTACTTCGAACCTCCGCAGACACATTAAACCCCCCGATAAGGTCCGCGAGATAATAGCAGCCAATGAATTACGGATGCTTCATTACCTTCGCCTCCCATAATGATACATTGCACGTGGGAAAGCGTGATTAATGAAATTCTTAGTTGCTTAATAAAGTCGAAGTCATGTTTTAGCCTCGCTCGCTTCGGGAGTTGTCCGGCTCTCGCACCCCCCGCGGGAGATAAGTATCTGTAGCTCGGGACTATAACACATCCCCTGACTTCGAGTTTAAAAAACGACCAAGTTCGAAAGGCTGCGGCGATAAAGACTTTGAAGAAAAGTCATCGCAGCGGCGCCGATCGAAAGAGCTCTCCTACGGGGCTGCTTGGCTATGAATGCTATGATTTATGTCGTTCATCGAGCTCTTCTTCTCCCCCTTTGAAATTTAGCTAATCCTTAACCGATCGCTCCTTCCAAGGAAGGAATTAACGAGGAAGGAATTTCTTTTATTGGGTTAAATTTAGAATGGTCAATTGTATTTTTTAAGTAATTGTCTATTTAACAAACGGCAAGGGAACTAAAAAAATAACCAGGAAAACTCGCTTCTTTTTTCGCATCGTTTTGAAGTATTTAATATATCGAATCTCGAAACATTCAAATAAAGTTGCGCATTTCGTTCGCAGCTACTCAATTTCGTAGATAAAAAATTCAAAGTGTTCTAGATAAGCTGACTTATTTGTAATACTACTGCCGTGAAATTTGAAACCATCATAATTTCAACATTCTTGTAAATATATCAATATATAAGCTAATAAATAATTGACTTCATTTTTCATCCCATAAAATAATACTTTAAAATAATTTGAGAAAGCGTTACAAAATCGGGAAAAACCAAGTGTTTTCACTTTTTGATCATTTTTAAAAAATGAAATGCATTTTTACCAGAGGAGATTAAATGAAAAGAACGTGTGCCGCTGAGCCCAATTACGATTACAAAACGAGACTTTTCATTCGGCGGTTTTCCTCGTTTCGGGTAAAAAGACAATTCGTGAATGAAAGAAAAAAATCCAAGCGGGTAGTCCCGCCGCATAATAATCGCCGTGGAACAGAAATGCCGGGGCGCAGAACGGTTTTCCCTCCTGAAATTCCTGAGATTCGGTGGCGAAGGCGACAAAGGTCGGAAACTCGAAAGCGAGCCCGACTTATCCCTTTCCTCCTCGGTTCCGTCGGTTTCCGTGCCTGCTCGCACTTTTTCCCACTCACCTCCTCCGCCTCTCTTCTTCTCAGCCCTTTCTTTATTTTTCCTCTCTATTTTAACCTCGGTTTCGTGTTGTTTTTTTGTAAAGGTTTCTTTCGCACTCGAGTATGTACTCGGCAGATTCTTGGATTCCGGCGTGTTTATTTTTTCCGCCAACTCTCTAATAACAACGTTCGGTAGAAATATTAATTCGGCTTTTGGTTTTGGCTTTTCGCTTCTGTTCAATAGCTTGTTGAAATAGCTTTTGTTTCCTAAATAGTAGTTCAATTCAATTAATCACTTAACTTCCTTATGTACCGTATGTATATTAAAAAAATTTAGTTATAATTTTTCAATTAAAAAAAGGTAATAAATAATTTAAACAAATACTTATTTTTATAATCGCAATCTCTTGTAAAATATAGTAATTATCTAAGTTGAATACAAGTTTTCAGATAAGGAATCGACGCGATGATCCATCTAATTACGCAACGAATTTTTAAAAGGAAAGATATACAAGGTGACTTAAATTAGTTTTATGTTCGCCATTTGCCGTTTAAATGACGTAGTATAATCTCTTAGTTAAAAGTCAATTTATAATCGATTTCATAATCAATTGGTATTTTATATACGCATTTGTACTATTTCTATGTAAAGCAGAACGGTTAGAACTCGAAAGTATTTTACGTCGGAGATATTATAACTGCGATTTTAATCTTGCATTTTGAGCACTTATTTTCTCACCCTTGACCTTATTTTTTTATTCTTGAAGTAATTTACTAATTCTGCCTTTTATTGGATTTTTACAAAAATGTTTGGTGGTATTATTGATAGTAAAATAGCAAGGGTAATGAACTTGAAGTTTCAAAGAATTTGCTTACCAGTAGATTCTTTAGAAAGTCCGTTATGCATACGTACATTCTTAGTACCTTATAAAATTTCGCTTAATAGGCACAGTCGGAATAATGAAAGAAAACCTGTCTTCTTTAAAACTTCAATTTAAGAATGGAATACATAATACCAACGTACTCTACTTCCAAGAACTTGTAATTTTTTTACTGATTTTGAATCTTTTATATTAAATTAAAGTAATTTTTCAGCATGGTTTTACTGGCCAATTGAAATTGGTTTTAAAATCAATTCTCAATTAATATAAAGAATTTTTAATGTAATAATATAAACTAAAACACTTTTTTTGTTAAAGATAAAATCTTCGCTTTACATTAGAGGAAAATATGCGAAACGAGCAGAAACGTGTCATCAAATTTAGATCTGAATGCCAACGACTTCACGGGCACATTCCTGCTTACTCGCATTGTCACTCGAAAGAAAATGAAACGAGCGACTTTATTTCCGTCTCGTCGTTCGCGACTTACCCCACATACGTAAACGGGAGTTTCAACAGCCGCGGGGGAGTGAAAGAAAGCTCGGCCTGTTCCTTCCGAAAATAAAAGCCCGGTGACTTACAACAGTTCCTTCCTCTCCTCGCGGTACCTACATCCAGTGTATTACCCCGCGGGCTATATATATATATATACTTGCAGAGTTCCTTGCGCCCCTCGCGAAACCACCTCGACTCCGGGAAGATCGTTGGGGCCACTCACATCAGTCTCCGGGAACAACTCCGACGGCTTATTGTTTAGGCTTATATTATACGTACAGGCTCTGCGGGTATATATGTATATACGTGGCAGCTGTCGGCAGGAACCGACCGCCCGAGGAATATATACATCGATAATGCCGCTTGCCGCCCAAAATTCCTAAGCGAGGCAAAAAAAAAAAAAAAAAAAAGAGTTGAACCGCTCGCTGCTGCCCTACGATAAAGCGAGAGATTAGGACGCGACATTGATATAGCCTATCGACATGGGCCTCTTGTATTTAACAGGTCTATTTCAAATTTTACATAACTTTATTTAGCATTTTACGAATAATTAATTGTGTCCGTTCAATTCAATAATTTAAAGAAAGCGAATTTTCCGAGAAAGCTTATTTTTCGAGAAAGAGTTTGTTTTCTTTGCGGCTGTTCTAATTATACGGTGGTCCAATAAAAGCACACAATATTCGTGTCAAGCCCTCTTTCATCCGTTCGCACTTTTCTCCCGGTGAGTTTCTGGAAGCGGGTGCAGCGGCGGCCTCCTAATCGCTCATCCGCACTCCGGTTCCCATTCAAACTCCTTCTGTCCCGGCAACTCTTTCTCTCCTCTCGAGCGAAGATCTCGGCTGCGAGATTCGTCAAGACGTCGGCGAAAACGGACGTTCGCGCGCAAAGCGCAAAGTGCAGACCGCCACCGGCCGCTGGTTCTCCATTCAGGCTCCTTTCGAGCCTCTCGGCCATTCATTCCCGAATTATCGGAATTCTGGCGCGTGCGACGCAAAGGCGACACCCGTCAAATCCCCGACAAACGGCACACCCAGGGTTTCGCCTATTTTTTTTGTTTTTCGAAAGCCGGTAACTGCCGCCGAATAGCTGTAACGAATTTCCGCCGTTCGCTGACTAGGTTTCAATGAGATTTTTTAAAATGAGAATGATCGATCGCTTTTCGGACTGATAACATTCTGGACCTGCAAGCTGCTATGCTTTTCTTTCCTTCTCTTACGAGGTGTAGAAAAATTACGGTTTGAAAGGATTTTTTTAATTTAAAAAATGTGTTTATTGAACATTTTTTACTGTCCATAAAAATTTATATTCAATTTATTTTTCGCCAATTTAAAGCTGTATCTTCAAGAAAGTTCTAAGATTTTCTATTAATTTATTCAATTAATTTGAGTAAACAATACACAAGTAATTTAAAAATAACAACAATAGCAAAGCTGAAGTGGAACCTCCGCAAAACGAATGAAAAAAGAATAAAAGATAAAGGAATAAATTGGCCGTCCGCGAGAGAAACTAGTCTTAGCGCTCGAGCCGAGAGGCCGTTTCGCAAGTGCACAGCTGTTGTCGAGCATTTAAACGGTCGGGCGGATAGGTCTTCCTATACAAACGGATGCTCTGTGCCGGAGCGGAATCCACTGATAAAAAGGCTTCGCGGGCAGTAGGCGCGATACGCCCTGCAGTCGAGTCTGCTGCTTGACAACAATCGCTATATATAGGCGGGACAGTACGCGGTAAAAAATCCTCGCCGCCGTAACGGTCGGCTAGACTCGCCTAGTGCCCCTTTCCTATAGGCTACGCGCGATACACGCCGACACTCTCGCTTTCGATCGATAATACCGCACTAATCGTAACCGCGGGGATCGAATGGCCAAGTGCTCTCTGCTCGATTGCTCAATGCGTGCTGTCTAATTTATAAAATACTCTTATAATTTACAATTAATGAACAGATTAGTGTTAAAAAATTCTTTTTTTTTAACTTTTAAAACTATTGTGAATGAATAGTTCGAAAAAAGGTTGTATTTAAATTAATCTGCATTTAAATGCAGAAAAGCTGGCATATCTGATTTTAGTCAGATGAATAATATTTAAACAAAAACTGCATTGAGAGAAAAAAAGGAGTAAAAATTATTAACTATTTTTTATCATTA
Organism: Ormyrus pomaceus; assembly: GCA_900474385.1. NCBI lineage: Eukaryota > Metazoa > Arthropoda > Insecta > Hymenoptera > Ormyridae > Ormyrus > Ormyrus pomaceus. Next base: position 29,030 of record UCOM01001890.1, read on the forward strand.
TTTCAGATACGAGAAGAAAAATAATATTTACTACGTGAATAGTAAAAATTAAGATCGAAAATTGTAGTTAATTAAAAAAATACAGTAAATATAATAACTTTTCTTCTCATATCTGAAATGCCGATAAAAAATAGTAATTTTTACTCCTTTTTTTCTCTTAGAAAAAATTGCAATCGTCGATCGACTTGTCAAGATATCAAAAACTAAAACTTCAGTATATATACAGCTGAGGATCAATTAAAGACCGACAGAAACGCGGAGCATCGCATTATGGCGCTCTATCGAGGTGGTTTAACTTTCATCGGCAGCTGCTTGGGGGCCGCACACGGCACGTGACGTTTAAACAGCGGCACGCGCCCAACACCCACGAATTACGTATTACCGATGAAAAAAGCGGCCGAGAGAGAGAGAGAGAGAGAGAGAGAGAAAGAGAGGAAGTGCCGGGAAGAACCGATGGGGCGCCCCCGACACTTCCTCGCTTCATCCCCCCCCCCCCTTGTTTTATATCTGGATCGAGATCTTGTGATGTTCTTTGCGCTGCTTCCAACACTCGTTTTAGGCTTTGGTGTATATACATATAGATGTACTTTTTGTAATCAAATCGGAACTTTGTAAATTGTTGTATTTGTTAAAAGTTTTTTAAAAGTGGAATGCTCGAAATTTCGAATAACCTTTTTAGATACATCAAAACCTATCAATGATGAACTAAAAGATTAACTTGCTTCCATAAAAAAGTGTCCTCCCCACTAAACTTTTACAGCCTACTTTCAAACTGTGTTACTATGGCTGTAAAAATTGACAATATATATTATATTGGTAGTAAGGTGCATTAAACCCAATAAAAATCAAGTACTGTTTGAATTTTTGTTTATATTTGTATTTCCGGGTGAAAAAGTTGACACAATTTTTTGTACATTGAAATTTTCATGTAATTTCTAAAAGGCATGAAAAAAGTGTGTATCCAGAGAACTGTCGCTAATTTAGCGGAAAGACATTTTCCCGCATCGTAAAATTTTCCCTTATTCGAAAATCATTGTGAAACCCATATTTACATTGAGTTGTAACGAATGCATTAAAGTTTTATAGGCTTTTTACGAGGCCGATAAAGGGCCAATGCGCTTAGCGTAATGCTACACTTACACGCCCCGAAGGGAAATTTATGCGACAATAAAAACACGCCGAAGTCAAGATTTTAAAATACGCCTTGAAGTTTTACGAGCGCTTGTTGCGCAGACCTTTAATTTCCTCAATCCTATTTGCGCGCGCATCCTTCCGTTCGAGACTTACTTTCTAGTGAAGCGTATGAAAAACAATTTTTTTCAGGGACCGCAATGAATTTTAAATCAGTTGCTTTTTTTTCTCGGCACTTTTGCATCGCGCTAATCCTATTCAGACGAGCTGGAAAATTATCTGCTCGTTTTACGACGCGTAACTAAGCGGAAGTACTGGCAAGTCCGGTAATAAAACTTTGGAATGTCCCACAAGCAGGTATAATATCTTTGTGGCAATCCACACCATTTATTTACCACTTTATTTACTATTAAATAATTATCTTTTTAGCTTTCAGTAGTAATCAAATCTTGAATGTACTAATTCATTTTTAATTTATTTCCACTTCATACAATATTTATGGAATTATACACATGAGAAGTGACTTGTAACTAATTTTGTACAAGTTTTCAATATTATTATTTAACATTTCGTGAATATTTTACCATTATCAAATTATTGTTCTTATATAAAACTGAGGCTAATTAACATTCCCTGTTTTAAATAAAAAAAATCTGTTAAAATCACAGCATTAGCTCGAACCAGCGATTGCAAAGGTTAGCGCGAAGAGGGAAGAGCAGTCGAAAAATGATTCTGAAAAGAAAAAGGAGGGGAAAAAGACGAGAGTGTCGTCACATGTTCCGCGCGCCAAAACTCGAGGGAGAAGAAACAGCTGAGCGATTTTTGTTCGATTCAAGGACGTCCCGTGCATATGAGGTCAATACATATGCAGGAAACCGGACACTGATTACATCGACTCGGCGTTTCCTTCTTCCTTTTCTTCGAGGCTCTGCTGAGGTTTGCCGCCTCGGAGAAGTCAAAGGCAGAAACCCATAATTAAGAAGTTTACGAAGTTCGGCGGTGCGGCTAATTCTTGAGTATTTTAAAAAAAATTTCCGCTTCGTAAGTAGATTATTAGATACTTTCCGTTTGGCCAACCGAATTTTAATGAAAAATCGTAATGAAGCAGGATTGATCGTTTGCCAGGTGAAAAAAAAAATTGGGACTGTCATTTCTCTCCCTTCTGTATATAAGGGGAGCGCGGAAAATCGCCGGAAAATGCAGGCCTATACGGACCGTCGTGAAAAAAGTGATGCACTTTTTTGCCTCCTCCTCGATGCATCGAGGGGTGTCCATATAATTCCGTAGCATTTTTTGTCCCGCTTTTGACGATCGACGAATAGCGCGACGAGCCGAAGAGGAGTGTCGCCTCATCCCGAAAGGTCTTGCTGGTTGCAGTTGGCCGAGAGCCGGACCGGTGACGGCGGGCGCCGAAGCTTCGATCGCCGGCGAAAAGAAGAGCGGGGTCATTACGGGTTTGTCCGCTCCGTCCAGTTTCGCTTCCTGCTTCCTGGTTCTAGTTTTTCGCGGCGCCGCGGCGGCGGATCTAGGTCTGGTCTATTAGAAAAAGGCGGTCCTCCGCGAGATTCGCGCGGCAACGTCGGGAGCCCGCGCTCGAGTTCGCGCCGAATCTCGTTCCGTGGGGTGGCCTGCCGAGGGGTCACCGCGCGGATGCTGCTTTCACGCACGCACACCCAGACCGGGAGGATGGAAGAATGAGGGAGAACATTGGAGAGAGGGTGAGAGACACAAGCCGCCCGAGTCCCCAGGACCGGGATCCCATAACGTACTTATACCTGTTGGACTGTTTAAAAGGCGCCCGAGAGAGTCAGTTGGGCATTTATGCTCTAATAAAAAAATATCCTAAAATACTTCTCTTCTCCTCTTCCAGGTATTTAAAACCTGTCCGCTTCGATGTTTAATACAATAGTGCAAACTTTCTTTGCATCTGAATGCGTGCTCAGATTTTCAACTGCACTTTTGTTTCTGCGGGCATATAGTCGACTATATTGACAAAAAGTGCACTTACTAAACATAAAGGTCTTTTTTGAGTTTTAAACTTGTTTTTATTAAGCGCGCTTTCAAATGTTGAATTATTTAACCCGACCTTATTCTCAATATCTTAATGTTACTCGCTATTTCTGAGATTTTATTTTTTCCAATAAAATTACGAGTTGTATTTTTCAATTTAATATAAATTTGGGACATAGGGAGTTTTTTTTTTTTTTTTTTTAATGAAAACTTGGGATTGAATTTTGAAGCAAATGAAGAAATTGTTGCAAATGTAAATTCTAATAACAAGCGCTTATTATCCGAGACTTAGCACCCGACACGTAAAAGAATGAGGAATAAGAGGGAATGGTCATTTGATGTCACAAATGTTGATGTCTCCACCTCACGTAATCTACATCACAAACATAATCATTATACTACCAGTTTATTTCCTCTTCACTCCTCTTATTCCTTATTCCTTTGCGTGTAAGACACTTATATACTTAAGGAAATAAGCGGATTATGCCAGTTAAGACGTTTTAGTAAATTAAGTTTTAGCTAATTTTCTTAACTAAAAGTAAACTATAAACTCAAGCTTCGTGGCAGTTAAAAATTTGTTAACTATGAAGGGATGAAACCTTTCATACTTAAACGTTTATTCCCTTTTCAGAGAGAGAGAGAGAGCGCTCAGCTGCTCGATTAGCCCAGTTGAAACCTTAAAGTAATGTGCGACAAGTCGAGGAAAGTGTTTCAGCTTTTTAAGAGTTCACAACTCTAGTAGAAATCTTAAGCAATTTTTAGCTAAAGAATAGACAGAAATGCGATTTCTGTTTTTTTTTTTTTTTTCTATTCGCTGGTTAATAATTGTTTATTTTCGTCACGCTTTTGGCTGCTCTCTATTTAGTTACTAATTTTAAATAAATTAATAAATAAAGGAATAAATAAATAAATGAATTAATTAATTCATAAATTAATAAATAAGTTTTTATTATTTAAAAAAATATACTACTCAAAAAAAGTATGGCATCACTAAATTAGTCTCAAATTTAGCCGTTTTTCGTAACGCTGCAATTTTGTCAAAAATGGACCAAAAAAATCGTGTTTTTTTTTAAATTAAAGCTTGAAATCTCTACTTTTTGATGAGGGTATTTTTTTTATTGGATGTAACTGCACAGTACGTGACCTTCAAGTTGAAGGTCACCTTTTGAATTGAAAAAAGTACAAAGTTTGTCGTTGTACACGGAGTAAAATAATTTTTTCTCAAACTTGAAAATAATCAAGCATTAAAGCTTAACTCTTTACCTTTAATTTAAAAAAAAAAAGTTCTCTACGATTTTTCCTTGCAATTCGACAGCGTTTTAAAGTTACACTGTTTTTGAGACAGTGTAAACAATGTAAACTAAGCGTGTCTTACGGTTACCGCCAACTTTAGCGTTACCCGACAAGCACCACGAG